>JANQAP020348926.1:0-17170 GCA_026874005.2 Erythroxylum coriaceum | reverse complement strand
AATATTTTAATTAATTGATAATTATATTTTAATTAATTAATAACAATATTTTAATTAATGAATAATAATATTTTAGTTAATTGATATTTTAATTAATGAATAGTTATATTTTTATTAGTTATATTTTAATTAATTATAATATTTTAATAAAATATAATGTAATTAATTAAGTAATAATAATTTAATTAATTATATTGTAATTATTTCATTGTTATTAAAATATTACAAATACACTTAAAATAAATATTGATACAATTATAAAATAATCAATAAATTACATATTTCCAATTATATTATACTATGGGGGCATTTTCGTCATAGCCACTGTTTCTATGTTCTGTCCCCTGCAAACAAACACATTTCTGTCCTCGAGACAGAGACAATTGTTTCTGTTCTGTCCATCATAACCAAACAACTCACTGTCTCCAATTTCTGTTCTATTCCGTCTCCAAATTTCTGTCGCGTTCCGTCTCTGCATATTGGAGACAGTAACCAAACAGACTGTAATCATCGTTTATATTTGTACTGGACAAATACTGCATGTAGTGAGGTGACTTAATACCAGAAAGTTAATTAAGCATTTAAACAAGGGATTAAGTTTGCTTGATACTGAAATGCATACGACCATGTTCCCAAGCAAGAACAACAAAGAAGCCTGTCTAACTATGCCTACAGGAAACATCAAACCTCAAAGGTCAGAATGATCTGTTGTTGATATTGTAAGAGCGGGATCATGTAATTGGGAAGGAAGATCAAATCCAGACATGAAGTCATCACCAAAAATCATAGCACCAGCAGCAAGTGCCCCCGTCGCTAGTCCAGGTGCAAAAGATGCAGACGTATTTACATAATTCGATTCCCTTGTTGTTCTAGGTAGAAGAGTTGGAATATAGCCAACGTTAGAAGGTGGAGGCGGAGGCGGAGGGGGAGGATTCGGATTTGGATTTGGATTTGGATGTGGACCATAGCCCGGTCCCCCAGAGGCAGCAGCTGGCTGATAACGCCTTGGTCCTTTCGTTGTTTCCCTTTGTTGTAGTACTCCTACTAGAGATGGATAGGTTTCCGTTTCCGTTGCCGACCCAAGTTCTGCTGACCACATAACACGGTTGGTTGGATCCGTGAGCACCACTTCTCCTTTGTTGTCTGTAACACAAAATCACAAATTGATTTATATAACTTCAATTGAAAGTTTTGATGTATTATTAGGATGAACAAAGTAGTCGTTTTTTGTATACATATACCTGGATACCAACTTGTTTCTTCCCTTTCTTCAGATATACGGACTGAAATATCCACAAAACCTTGAGGTTTAGTAGAATTTCTTTTCCGCAGTTGATAGCTCCCGACTTCCTCATCAGATCCCGGCTTTGAGTTTGAGGCACCTCTTCCGTACTTTAGCAGGAATTCTTTGAGGGTAATGGTTGCAATTCCTTCAAGTCTTTCTCTGAGGAAAATGGGCTCTCTGCTATACACTTCAACATGCAGTGTCGTATCTTGCAAATTTGAATCTTCAACCAGCATAGCGAATTTGGTCTTCCATGTGGGATTGGCATTTCCGGATACATCCAACTTGGTACAGTATTTATTTTTAGGATCAATCCACCCAACAGCAAACCATTGAAGTTTCCAAAATGAAAAGGAACGGCGAAGGCCCCTAGCAGACAACAAGCAAACTTCAATCCAGATTTTACCCATTGGAAGGAAATTGAAGATAACCAAATAAGATTTTTGGAACACCGTGGAACTGAAAATATGTTAGGACACTATCTTTATGAGGAAGGCTACTTTACTTTTGGACGGCGAGAGAGAATCATTTCCCAAGCCCCTCCCAATCAGCATCTAAGCTGGGGCCCCTAAACTCCCTATAATTGCGCCAGGATAGGAATATGGCATCTAATAGTCTACTCTCTGCAAAGCAAGAGTAAGATGCTCTCTTTTGAAATTAAAAAAGAGCAGGGATAGGAATAGGATCAATTAAAAGCTATTATATTATTAATATTATAAGAAAACTGAAGAAAGAATGAAAGATAGCAGGCTGCGGGTTGAATACAATCGAACGATAGATACTCTTTTTTTATTTTTTGGTTTTTGTCCTTAGATTAATATTGTTGATATTCATTAGTCGTTCCAACACAACTAGGGCCTTGTTTCGCCAGACCCAACAGAGGCCTAGGCCTTGGCCTAGGAATGCAATCGGGTGAGCCGATGTTTGTATGTGTGACAAATAGGTGCATGTAAGTAGCGGCTATCTACACATCAACGTGTTCTTTCGTCAACCAAAGCCCTTGTCTTCTAAACTCCTTCTTCAACTGGATTGGATTTGGAACGACATGAAAATGTTTGGTTATATACATAAATGTTTATTTAATCCTCAATTCGTTTCGGGATGACGCTTCCAAATGCTACGGATCATGGTACAGTCAATAACTACCTACACTCAAGTCAAGATGGAGAGGAGGTTGAGGCTACCAGCAGCTCATCTTCTAGGATGAATAAAAACAGTAACGACGACAACGCCACCTCCCTCTCCCTCATGCAGAGCAAATTAGGTAACCATTACTTCCCCTATATTTATATTCATAAGGATACCGATACCCTCTGCCATCTTTGGCTATATAGGATAGTAGACTCTTCTTTGTTGTAATTTTCAAGTTTATATATTATATATATAGAAGAGAGCGACGTGGAAGACCTTTTCACGGTTCCAGATGTAGAAGTACGACCACCAATCAACCCTTCGACTGTCATTAAGAACACTATTGAATCTAGTTCTAACGTCGTCAACAACAATTCAGAGCTTCAATCCGGAAAGCGTCGAAGAGGACGAAACCCTATCGATAAAGAATATCGACGGCTCAAGAGGTACACAAATCCTCGCCCCGCAGCGTCTTCTGAAACGCTGTAATGAAACGTTTCTGAAAATTGCCGAAATGTCTCCATAAACGTTTTCTGCCATAATTGCCGAAACGTTTTTTAAAAGAACGTTTCGGCTAGCTCAGAAGCTTTTCGAGGCCAAAAGTAAAAAGAAAAAAAAACAGCATTGCATTAATAGTGAACTTTAAAACAAAGGCTTTGATAATTGTAGGCCAGCATTGATAATGACGTTTGCGAACTTGACGCTAATATGATTTTGTTTCCTACATCGATTTGTACAGTCTTGTGACTTGCATATATAAAAATTTCTAGCAGTTGGATTTTTGGACTCCTTTTCCTCTGGCAGGTTGTTAAGGAATAGGGTGTCAGCTCAACAAGCCCGAGAAAGGAAAAAGATATATGTCAATGACCTGGAATCAAGAGCAAAGGAGTTGCAGGAAAGAAACTCAAAACTGGAAGAGAAGATTTCAACTTTGACCAATGAAAACATGATGCTTCGAAAGGTTAGAAGGTCTCCTGATCTAGCTGCTAATGTGTAAAGGTTGTCAATAAATGTGGTTGCATTAAAAATATTTCTGGTGCAGGTCCTTTTGAATACAAGACCAAAGGCGGATGAGAAGAAGGACCAGTTGAGTAAGAGCTGATATCTGTGTCGTCGTACTCCAATGAAGAAGGACCAATTAAGTTGTCATGGTTATTCGACCATTGTTCTGAGGCTAACTCTTTTGACAATTCATCTCATTCAGGCTTTGATTCTCTTTCTTTCGTACGTGAAATGCTCATACATACATACATACATACATATATATATATATATATATATATGAATGAATGAATGAATGAATGCTTTATCTCAAAGCAAGCCATTCATCGATCTTTATGTGTACTGTTGAAGAAATTAATTATTGTGGACAGCATCAGAACTGTAGTGAACTAAAGAAAAAAGGAATTTCCAGACATTAAAGGCTTTTCACATTTTTCTCAAGCTGTTACTCGCCTTTCTCACCTGGAGTTTACTTTCAGCTTGATTACCTTGTCATTTCTTACGCTTTAAAGTGATGTGGCGGGAGGATGGCTCCCTGTTATTCAAGTTTGAAGCCAGATCGAACCTTACAAGCAGAGATTGTGGCATATAGGGGACCAGCCATTGTTCATCCAGAAATAGAGACCGGGGATGGCGTTGGACAGAGGTATAATGGATATTATCCTTATGTGGGTGAATTTTCATAGTTTGCCCTTGGAGTTTTGGACAATAGAGGGCTTGAGCTTCTTGGCTAGTTCCCTCGGTAATCCAATTTGCATGGATTCACACACGACATCTATGGATATGATTGGATATACTAAGATTTGTATTGAGATTCCTAAGAATGCATCCTTGCCTGAAACATTACCTGTTATGCAACTTGGTGACCATGGAGACTTGGTAAGAGATGAAATTGTGATTTCTTATCCTTGGAAGCCTAATAACTCTGCTAAGAAGAGGTTGGGCACGGGGAAAGTTTTCAAATCTGTTTGGCATGATGAACTAGTGTCAAATGAAAAATTCTATTGATCAGTTGGAATTACCAGCTGTAGTGTAAGCTCAAGAGGCCACTGCAAAGGGAAGCAATTCTGGTATGCCTTCTGGAAATTCTGAGCTCCAGATTATGGAGGGAATTGAACCCTTTATTGATGTCTCGAATAAGGTTTGTGAGGAACTCTTGGGACCAGATACACAGAAGAATCACTATGCTCCTTCTAATGAAAGGCCTCCGAAAGTGGAAGATGGGATCCCTGCTCATGTTCACTCTATAGTAGATCCGGTGGTAGAGGGAGGTAAACAGGTGGCAGTTTCTAGTGAGCAAGGGCATACTACACCGGTGGTTGTGATAGGGGAAAATGTAGAGATTGTATTATTATTTATGTATAGAGTGGATTACAGCAGAATAGTCCCTCCTGGGAAGAGTTCCCAGGCCAATACAATATCAGTATATCTTTTCTAATGATTCCTTCTCACTCCTATAGTCATCTATATGATGTTCTCACAATCTCTCTCTATAACCGATTACTAACAACCTGCCTAAGTGACAGTTGTACCCTTCCCCAATTTACCCCTACGTACATATGTTATGAGAGGCTTAGGTTGCTTTACTATGGGCTGAACACTATCGGTGCTAACAATTCCCTCCCCCTCAAAAGGCACCTTGTCCTCAAGCTGAAGAGAAGGAAACTGCCCTTTAATAAAATCTGCATCCTCCCAGGTGGCCTCTTCAGCTGGTTTGTTTTTCCAACGAACAAGCCATTGTAGAATGTTGCTGCCCTTAGATTTAGACATGCGTGAAGCAAGAACTGCTTCTGGTATAGACAAATCTGTAGAATCCACCTCCAAACCGTGAGGGAGGTCATGCTCAATAGGGTGATCACCGATAGCCTTCTTCAATTGTGAAACATGAAAAACTGGGTGGACTTTAGACGTAGGAGGAAGCTGTAGTTGATAAGCCACTTGACCGACCCTTCCAATGACCTTAAAGGGGTCATAATATCTAGCTGAGAGTTTAGGACAGATTCGCCTTGCCACAGTAAGTTGTCTGTGTGGCCTGACCTTAACAAAAACCAAGTCACCAGCCTGAAACATAACCTCCCTTTTGTGAACATCAGCAGTCTTCTTCATAATAGATTGTGCTCTCAATAGATTATGCTTGAGTTGACGCAAAGCCTCATCCCTATCAACCAAAGCCAGGCCACTGATTCTACCTGTGTTTCCCCTTGGGAATACTGCAGCAAGGTAGGAGGAAGGCAGCCATAAACAACTTCGAAAGGAGTTTTTCCAGTTGAAATGTGGTAATTGGTGTTATACCAATATTCAGCCCAAGGCATCCAATAAGACCAAGTTTTAGGTTGTTTGGAAATAAAGTAGCGAAGGTAGGTTTCTAAGCATCTATTGACTACCTCCGATTGTCCATCCGTTTGCGGATGATAGGAAGAGCTCATCTTCAATGCAGTCCCTTGTAATTTGAATATTTCCTTCCAAAAATTACTAGTGAAGAGGGGGTCCCTATCACTTAAAATAGAACTAGGAATGCCATGCAACTTAACTACCTCTCGGATGAATACTTCAGCCACAGTCTTTGCAGTAAAAGGATGCTTAAGGAGTAGGAAATGAGCATACTTAGACAGGCGGTCCACTAATACCAAGATGATCTCATAGCCATGATATTTAGGGAGCCCTGTAATAAAATCCACGGAAACTTCATCCCAAATCAGATTAGGAATGGGCAGTGGTTGCAAGAGTCCGGCTGGAGACGGTGCCATGTATTTACTCTTCTGATGACATATAACACATTCCCTTACAAATTGCTGTATTGTACGCCTCATTCCTAGCCAAAACAATCCACCAGCCAACCTCTTGTAAATGTTAAGGAAACCAGAATGTCCACCTGAAGGGAAAGCATGATACTCGTGCAAAAACTGAGGTATCAATACTGAAGTGGCTGAAAGGACTAGTCTATTTTTGTAGAACAACAGTCCATCTCTTAGGTGGTAATCCGGTTTAGAAGTTGGGTCTTGTTGAAGAGCTGACATGATTGATTGAAGCCTAGCATCCTCCTTGACTTCCTGTCTGACTACATCCAATTCTAGCCAAAAGGGAGCTGAAATAGCTGAAAATATTAGCTTATCATCTTCCACCCTTGATAAAGCATCTGCAGCTCCATTTAATTTCCCAGGCTTATAGATCACCTCAAAATTCAAACCCAATAATTTGGCCTGCCAACACTGCTGATCTATTGAAGGAATCCTCTGGCCTAGAAGATGTTTCAGGCTCTTATGGTCAGTATAAACCTTGAAATGTCTCCCCATTAAGAAATGCCTCCAGTGCTGAATGGCCAACACTACTGCCATAACTTCCTTTTCATAAACTGACTTAGAGTAAGTAGTTCCAGCTAATGCCTTACTGAAATAAGCTATTGGACGCCCCTCCTGAAGTAAGACAGCACCAAGGCCCCTTCCCGAAGCATCACACTCAAGAGAAAACTCTTTGGAGAAATCGGGTAAGGCTAAGACAGGTGAGGTAGTTATCCTTTTCTTTAATTCTTCAAATGCTTCTTGGGCTTCTCTTCCCTAGCTGAAACCATCTTTCTTGGTAAGTTCAGTAAGGGGTTTGGCAAGTTTACCATAATCTTTGATGAATTTTCGGTAATATCTGGTGAGGCCTAGGAACCCTCTCACACCTTTCACATTCCTAGGAATAGGCCACTCCACTATACTCTTGATCTTGGATGGGTCCATAGCTACCCCTTCATCCGATATTACATGGCCTAGGTATTCTACAAAACTTTGGCCGAACATGCACTTCTTCCTATTTGCAAACAACTGGTTGTCCAATAACAACTGTAAAACACAAGCCAAATGTTCCAGATGTTGTCCCCAATCTGAGCTATAAATCAATATATCATCAAAGAATACCAAAACAAATTTCCTCAAAAAGGGTTTAAAGATGGAATTCATAGTGGACTGAAATATTGCTGGTGCGTTCATGAGACCAAAAGGCATCACAAGGTACTCATAATGCCCCTCATGAGTTCGGAACCCTGTCTTATAGACATCCTCTTCTCTCACTCTGATTTGATGGAACCCCGATCGTAAGTCAACCTTGGAAAAATACTTAGCCCCATGAAGCTCTTCCATCAGTTCATCTATCACTGGGATAGGGAATTTGTCAGGCACCATGAGCTTATTTAACGCTCGATAGTCGACACACAACCGCCACGAATCATCCTTCTTCTTGACAAGGATGACTGGACTTGAAAAGGGACTTATACTAGGCCTAATGACCCCAGTATCCATCAACTCTCTAATATGTCTTTCAATTTCATCCTTGTGGTGATGAGCATGTCTTTAGGGTCTGATGTTCACAGGTGATGCCCCCTCCTTTAGGTTGATTGCATGGTCATGATCCCTTCTAGGTGGCAGTCCCCTAAAATCTTGAAACACTGAATCAAATTTGAATAAAATAGCCCATAATTTCTTAAGTTTAACTGCAACCAAGGTCCCCAACTCATCAGAAGAAGACCCACTGCTACCCATAGACCACAACAACCCCTCGACTTCTACATTCTGATTCTTTAAAATCCGTTGTAATGCATGAGGAGACGAAGCTTGCATGTTAATTCCTTGCAAAGTAATTTCTACACCCCTCCAAATAAATGTCATACACATCTTCTTCCAGTCAACCCTTACCTCCCCTAATGTTTCTAGCCAAGCCACCCCTAAGATTAAGTAGGGTCCTCCAATGTCAAAGACATAAGCATTTACACCAAACCTTTCTCCATCCAATTCCAATTTAATTCCCTTACAGATTCCTTGTGAAAAGGACAGATGACCATCACCAAACTTAACTCCAAATGTCTTAGTAGGAGTAATGGAAATATTCATAGTGTGAACCAACCTGCTGGACACAAAGTTGTGACTAGCCCCACTATCAACCAATATAACGATGGGCATGTCATTAAGCTTACCTATTAAAACCATAGACCTTGTGGATGGAATTGGGTCCTTCCCTATTTTCTTGAACTCTAATGAATTACAAACCAGCTCCCAATCTTCCTGCTGACCTTCAGTCTCTGTTGGTTCTGAATTCGACATTCCCATATCTGTCTCAACTCCTTCCCAAACAATCAGTCTATACTCTTTATCTGGACACCGATGCAGGGGGCCGTAAGTTTACCCACATTTAAAGCATAAACCCTTGGCCCTTCTCTCCATAAGCTGATCATAAGACAAATTTCTTGTGCCCCTCCATTTCGGACCCCCTGGCCGATTACCTTCTATTGTAGGACTTCGAATTTTAGTAGGTAGCTCTCTTGCCTCTCCCTTGGTGTTACCCGCAATGGGAGCGGGCAGAGGACGCTGCACGACAGAGGTTCCCTGTCGGGACCTGTAACTTGCAGGAAAATTCCCAGGCCTGTGTTTCCACTCTCCGGGCCGTATCACCCCTTCTCCTACCAACTCTCTCTCAACCTTCCGCACAATAGAAGCAAGTCTGGCTCGAGTCGGAGGATCATGGGTTCTTACCCGGTTCTTTATTTCCTCATGCAAGCCACCCCAAAAACAACTCATGTACCATTCTTTTGGAAAATGTCCTATCTGCGATGCCACCCTCTCAAACTCCTCAATGTACGTGTCCACTGATTCCCTCTGAGTTATCTACTTCAGCTGCTCAATCGGATTTCCCTCATCCTTTCCACCATAACGATCAAATAGCGAACGCTTAATTTCTCCCACGTTATGCATGGGTCAAACTCACGTAGAGTCATATACCAGTATAGCGTCGTCCCTTCCATACAAACTTGAACCATCGCCAACCGAAGTTCAAGTGGGATCTCGTGAATCATAAAGTACGACTCAGCTCTCATGACCCATGCGAATGGGCCGTCGCCATGGAACGCCGGTAAATCGACTCGATGAGTGACGTTCCTATATCCTCCCATGCACGTTCGGTAGCAACTGAAGACACGTGATCATCTTGGCGTCGGTACCCAGTACCTTGCGGCACACTTGCCGGTCTATCTCCGTCGGCAGAAGTCGACGCATGATGTGCAGGTCTCTCGCCTCCAGCAGAGGACGCAAGCTGAGTGAACGCCGGTGGTCCATCACCGTCACCACCCACGTTCTACTGTTGCGAGTTTTTCACCAACAGTGTCTGAAATCCATCTTTTACTTCCGACTGTAATAAATTCTGGGATTTGGCCAAAGTTTCGACGCTGGCCATCAAGGAACTGAGCTGTGTGCGCAGGTCCTTCAAGGTAGTGTCATGCGATTTAACCATCCCCTCTTGGGCTGAGAGGGATGATTCCTGTCTCCTAAGAGACGCCTCTACTGCAGCAACTCTAGTTTCCATCCTAGTTTGCATACAATCTCCACCCACTTGGCCTCTCAATGAAATCACCAATTGATAGAGAAAAATGTAGAGATTGTATTATTATTTACGTATAGAGTGGATTACAGCAGTATAGTCCCTCCTGGGAAGAGTTCCCAGGCCAATACAATATCAGTATATCTTTTCTAATGATTCCTTCTCACTCCTATAGTCATCTATATGCTGTTCTCACAATCTCTCTCCATAACCGATTACTAACAACCTGCCTAAATGGCAGTTGTACCCTTCCCTAATTTACCCCTACGTACATATGTTATGAGAGGCTTCGGTTGCTTCACTATGGGCTGAACACTATCGGTGCTAACAGGTTGGGCTGTGTGATATGGAGCAGGGTTTGATTCCTCCTACACTGCTTCTGTCTTCAATATGTTCGGATGTTGTTCAGGATTTTCAACGGCATGCTTTAGAGCAACCTCAAAAGCGATTCCTAATAGTTGACACTATGACAGTAGAACCAAATTTGCAGAGCATTACCAATGATAGTTCATTACCGGTAGAGGGTCCAATGGGTATGAATTTGAATAGTGTTCAATCTAAGTCCTCAAAGCGGAAATCAATCAGGAAGCAACGGCCTAACCCCAAATTTTAGGGGGATCACCCCAGCAATTACAGTCCTCGTGTGGAACACTAGGGGTTTCAATAACCCCCAAAAAAACACTGGTTAGGGAAATGGTACAAGAGATGAAACATATTTGGTGCTTGGCGTCGCTTGGCTTCAGACATTGGGACCAATACAAGCAGCTTTTTCTACACCTAAGATGTCTTTCTCGCACCTGGGAACCCCAATCCACCTGACGGGGAAAATCATCCTCTCTACTGCCTCGGCCCATCAATTGCGCAGACTGGTTCACACCGACGCCATTGCTTCTATCCATGCAGTTATCTGCGAACCTAGCCCACCTACTCCTACATTGCCGAACCAAAACTTTTCCCCACCCCCGCCACCTATTCGTGACCTTTTAAACCGTTTTAACACTATCTTCCAAACACCGACAACATTACTTCCATTCTGAAATCAAGACCACCACATCCATCTCTTACCTAACACTAAACCGATCAATGTCAAGCCTTATCGATATCCCTATTATCAGAGAAAGATAGTGACCAAACTCATTGGTGAGATGTTACGTGATGGTGTCATTCGACCGAGTACTAGCTCCTATTCTTCTCCAGTGTTGCTTGTTCGTAAGAAAGATGCTACTTGGCGTTTTTGAGTAGATTACCGTGCTTTGAATGTAGTCACGATTTGTGATCGTTTACCAATACTAATAGTAGATGAACTCTTGTATGAGCTTAAAAGGGCCATAATTTTTTCCAAGATCGATCTTCATTCTAGGTATCATCAAATTCGCATAGCATCGAAACACATCCATAAGACAATTTTTCAGATAATAGATAGGCACTATGAATTTGTGGTCATGCATTTTGGCCTTAATAATGCACCGTTCACGTTTTAAGCAGCTATGAATGATCTTTTCTGGGGATTTTTACGTTGCTTTGTATTGGTCTTCTTTGACGATATCTTGGTATACAGCGCCAATTTATCCGATCATCTAGGTCACCTCACATAGGTTTTCACTCTCCTCGATGCTTACCATTTTTACACCAAGACATCTAAATTTGTATTTGGTGTGCCAATAGTTCACTATTTAGGCCACATTATTTCGGCTCAAGGCGTAGCTACGGATCTAGAAAAACTTATAGCCATACTACACTGGCCAATTCCCACATTTATGACTACTTTGCGTGGTTATAGACATTCTCAAATTACCACATTTTACATGGTTTGCACTTGCACAAAAAGCCTTTGAAGACCTAAATCACGGATGACTACACTTCTAGTTTTGGCTATTCTAGATTTTACTGTCCTATTTGAACTCATGATAGATGCATCAGGGTGTGCAATTGGAGCCGTCCTTGCCCAAGTAAACCACCCAATTGCTTAGTTTTCTAAGAAGTTGAGCCCACGAATGCAAGCAAGCAATAGGAGCTTATACGAGAGAACTCTATTCCTTGACACAAGTAGTACAAAAGTGGCGGCAATACTTGGTAGGGCAACGATTCATCATCTACACATATCAAAAGAGTCTTAAACATTTATTGACTCAAACCATTCAGACTCCAGAATATGAAAAATGGCTCTGAAAAATTATGGGCTACAATTATGAGATTCGATACAAACCTGACCGTGAGAATCGTGTTGTGGATGCCCTTTCTCACATTGACGACCCATCTGAGATTACCGCATCTACCATGCCTTGGCTTGCGATTTTGTGTGACCGTTTTTCGACGTTAACAGCAGGTTTGGCATTCCTACAGTAAATTCGCAATAATGACCCTAAGGTTACTGCTTATGTCATTCACGATGGCTTGGTTTACTGCCAAAATATATTGTTCATAACTCCAGTCTCCGATCTTCGCACGACTCTGTTGAACGAGTTTCACAGCTCTCCGTTAGGTGGTCATTTAGGCACAAAAGCAACCTTATCTCATTTGGCCGCATCCTTTTATTGACCCTCTCTGTCAAAAGACGTCTGAAACCATGTCAGGGAATGTCAAGTTTGTCAACAGACTAAGCACCTCACTCAGAAACCATTCGGTCTACTGTAACCTTTACCTATTCCTGATCAGGTATGAGAGGACCTTACAATGGACTTTATTACCCATCTGCCTCCTTCTTTTAGGAAGACCACAATATGGGTCATTGTGGACCACCTAAAAAAGTACGCACATTTCATTCTCTTGTCACCAAGATACTCAACATCTCTTGCTGCAATTTTTTATCAGATGTTTACAAACTACATGGGTTGCCTAAATCGATAGTGTCTGACTGGGACTCGATCTTCCTCGGTAAGTTTTGGCAAGAATTATTTCGTGTCATAGGCACCACTTTGAACTATAGCAGTGCTTACCAACCTCAATCGAATGGACAAACTGAAGTGGTAAATCGCTATTTAGAATCATACCTCCGCTGTTTTGCTTGTGTTAAACCCAAGTTGTGGGCTCGTTTCCTTCTGCTGGCAGAGTTCTGGTACAATACGACCTTCCACACGTCCATCCAATGTCTCCTTTTCAAGCTTTATACGGACGTCCTCTGCCGACTATTCCATCTTACACTCTAGGCTCCTTATCGTTCGAAGCAATCGACTCCACCCTGGGATAATTAGATCATGTACTCAATAAGCTTAAACAAAATCTTCATGCATCTCGAAATAGGATGTTACAGCAAGCAAATAAGCACCGTTAAGAGAGAGAATTTAAAGAGGGGGACCTGGGTTACCTGAAACTCAAGCCTTATCGACAACTATCCATCCACCATCGTTCATCGCCCAAATTATCACGTCGTTACTATGGACCATTTCGAGTGCTGCGTTGTATCGACGCTATTGCTTATGAATTGGATCTGCCTTCATAATCCAAGATCTACCCCATTTTTCATGTCTCGCTTCTCAGACCTTGTTTCGATTCGCTAGATCTGTCAGTAGTCCAATTGTCACCTATCAACAACGAGGGCCGCCCTTTTTTCCAGATGTTGAACGATTCAGCAACTTGGACACTCAGTGGAACAATTATTGGTTCAGTAGGATGCCTCATCTAAGGATAAAGCAACCTGGGAAGATTCGGACAAGCTACCTCGTCTCAACCCTCTCTTCCTAATGAGGCGACAGATTCCATGGTCAATGTGGCTCCAAATAATTAAGACCTACCTTCACCATTCGACCTTGTGGACAAGTCCCTTATCAATGGGGGAGGTATTGATACATCAACAAGAACTCGATTGCAGTCCTCAAATCAGTCAATAGCGAGGCTCAAGAGAGGTGTCAACGAGCCATTTGACCGATTTCTAGCTTTAAATATCTTAAGTTTGTTATGTTTTTAGTATTTTGTGTGACCCACATTGATCGTGGATCAGTTATGTTATCATTGGTGTTTATTCACGTTTTGGTTTCAGGTGATATTTAATCACCGACTGTCATCAAGAATGATATAGAAACCCTTCAAAGGAGTGTTGATCCTACACTCAAATTAAGGATCTATCAACCATGCATGTATACAATTTTGTCATCCACGATTGCTGCCATTGGTATACAATTGAAGCATTCAATAAATGTTTTCCATATACATACACTGAAGCGACGTTTGCATTCATCATAGAATCCATATATTTAGTTAATGGAAGCACATTCATGGTTCCCTCTAAACATGAAAAAAGTTGTCTGGGAACTTTTATCGTGTAAGCCAGGAGAAGGCATACAGTTTCTATACTTTGTTTTCCTTTATTGGCATAATCTCAAAGAAAAAGATAGTTGGCATTTAGTGGGTGGGATCCTCTGTACTCGAAGATCATATCTTCTGTTTTGGTTAATTAGTTCCTACCTTATTTTATTAAATCTCATTCATACATTTATGTAGGGTCCACACAAATGTGTGGACCAGATTAACTGGCACAGGTCAAAACACGCTAATGGGAACAGGGTGCTCCAACCCCCATACTTGGAACAATCTTAATAGATCTACATACGTATATCACCTCTCGTTTCACCATAACAAATCCTCAATAAAATTAGGGCTATGATTGTAACGTACCACACCCATAGGGCATTTTTCCTAAAGCATTAGAGAATATTCGAAAGTATACTCTACGGACATGATATGTTAGCAAACAATTCAGAAAGATTTTTTCCACCTTGCACACAATATCATATAGCACAGAGGAATTTTAATCAACAAATTTCCAGAGTTCGACCTAAATTTTAGAACTTTCCCACATTCAACCTGTGTGAAAACTTTTCAAGGAAGCTCAGCTTTCCTCTTTAATGATCTCAGTCTATTATCCCATTTATCAATTCTCACATTCATAGCCATTTCCAATATCTGATAACAAATAAATTCATATAATTTCTCATTATATTACTACCAAACACGTACATCAAGCAATAATTTAGTCTCAACGTAAATCTACATATATCTCGAACATTAGTATATAGGAATACAGCATATCAAGCTACATATATCAGTTACAAAATTATTAACACACTATATATAATGTAGTGACGTGTTGTGATATGTAGATGCAAAACTACTACTAGACTCTGCAGATTCAGCTGATTGGACCTTTGAGCCATGACTTCCAAAACATAGGAGTTATATTCCAACTAACTCTAAACCGTTCCTAAACCTGAAAAAATCAACGTTGCCGTTTTGATGAGTTTTAAGAACTCAATAAGTGAACCATCATCGATGCACTCAACAAACCATATCACACAGGACCATTCAAATCAACATACTACATAACCAATAATATCAAGTTACATTTCAATAACACACATCAACTTAGGCAGAACTCAAGAAAATGATATCACAATTTTAAAAAAAATCAAATTGTATTTCAAAAACACATTTCAATTTAATCAAACATGTATATGAAAATGCAAATATGTTTTCATTCTTATTTCCTTGTGTTGTGATCAAATATGTCAATTTACGCTCGGGTTTCACACAAATTTCTGCTGGCCAGCTTAACGAGCATTATAGCCCTGATCACATTACGAGCATTAAGCCCTGAGTTCGTATTACGAGCCTTAGGCTTTGATTACTAGCTTTTTGCCCTAAATGTCTGCGTGTTGGTCATTTTGATCACAAATCCCATTATCTTATCATGAATTTCAAATCCAATTATATGAAGCATCTCATATATTATTTTCTTTTATCAATAACTAATTGTCCAAACTTCACAATCAATTCAATTCAAATAAGCATTTCACAATTATTCATGTAGTCAGCAATTGACAATAAAATCAAAAACACTTCCATATATAGTCCCGAATTTCAAACTCTTCGGACCAATACTGTCCGAAATTGTAACAATCATATAAGCAACAATTCAATAACTAACATTTAACAAAAAAAATAACCATAATAAGAAACATCTAGGCTAACTCACAGAACACCCCAACGAGCTATTGCCTCAACGTCTTGACAATATCTGGGTATTGATAATCACTCTGAGAGTCTATTAGATATGCATATGAACATCGGTCACTGATAACAAATAAAGAGAATATGTATGAAATCCTTAAGTGAAACGCTTATATTCTTTTCTTCCTAATGTTCCTTTATGAACAAGCTGCCTTCTTTTAATCATAACTCTTTTTACAAAAATCCAAATACCATGATTCTTATGCCTCCTGAAACTATACTTCATTAGTCTTAATATATCCAAAAATTACAAGAACAAAATCTCCCCTTGGAATACAACCCCTATCCAAATTCTTTCCTGCTTCTGGTAAGAAACAGGCTAGCAACCAATGCTCAAATAACAATAAATCATTAGCAAGACTTCTTCTAGCCAAACCGTTTCACATAAGTATTAATAAGACATCAATTATTTTTCATGTTTTATGCTTTGACTAATTTGGGCTCTAAAGCCCTCAAAAATCAGGAAATAATACAAGGTTCCTGTACAAAGATCTTGTCATAGGTAGCATTAGTGAAACAAACATAACTTAAGCTATAATCACTATTTTATCAAGCCCCTTTTGCAAAGGTCAAGCTAAGACCAATATCTACAACTTTCATTTTTGAGTACAAATTCATGCTCTAAAGGTATGTAAAACAGATTAAAAGGGGGAATAAGAAATTGAAACTAGGATTTCGACTTACCTTGGTGACTTCTTTCCTTCTCCTCTTCTCGTCCCCTTTTTTCTTCCCTTTTCTCTTTCTTTTTTTATTTTTCTCCCTCTTCTAATCTCACAACAGACCTTTGCTCTCCCTTATATTGCCTTTCACATCTATTTTCTCTAAAAAGTTTAAAGAAAGTCAAACCAATCCATGTGTCACCATTTCATTGTGTCACCATTTCATTGATCTATGTGTCACCATTCTATTGGTCAATGTATTATTCTTCTATTGGTCCACATGTTACTAACCTTAGGCTCCACATGTCACTCATTTAGGTCTCCATATGTCACTACTTGTAAGGTTACACATGTCAGCAATTGTAGGGCTACATATGTCACCATTTGTAAAGCTACGCATGTCACCATTCTAAAGCTCCACATGTCACAAGTCTAAAGTGCCATTTGTCACAAATTTAAAGGGCCACTTGTCACAAATATAAAGTACCACTTGTCTCTAATCTTACCATCTAAGAGTTCTACTAAGCCTATTTATACATTGACTCCTCAAACTTCTGATTTTTAACAATTAACTCCCAAATCACTAGCTTAAATCCATAAATTTCTAATTTAATTAAAATTCATCAAAATCATATCCAAGCATCCTGAAATATGTTAATTAAGTGCACATAAAACATTTGTCACTTATTTCTCATATTTATAAATAATAATCTATGTATGTGTATGCTAATCTCATGCATGT
>JANQAP020348549.1:0-17177 GCA_026874005.2 Erythroxylum coriaceum | reverse complement strand
AATACACAATTCAACCCCCCTTCTTGTGTATCTAGTATATTGTACGTGAATTCTATATTAACGTGTGATTTACTTCATATTTCAATCCTAGGAGGAGGGATAATCTAATCCTAAATCTAAGGTCAACACAATTCGCAGTAATTCAAAATGTAACAAAATTAAGGCAAGAATTTAATTCAATCATGCAACACAATTCCAAGAATCAATTACGAAAATATTAACAAAGTAGCAGTTGCAACACACACTCAAGAATCAACCCAAAGGAACTATCAATTGAGAGAAAGGGGAATTTTTACCTATCTTTAACGTTAACCTAATTGATTATGAATTATCAGATTATTGGTCCTAGATGATCCTAGGGTTGATTATTCTCTCTCGAGTTATAACCATTAACCCTAAATTATAAACCCTAATTAGATTATGGAAAACTGCAATATCTTAATTAACAATCTATCTAAAATCCTAATTAGATCTAAAGTTGTCCAATAAACTATCAGGAACCTTTATGAGATCTCTCTTCACATAATTACCGATTTAATTCATTTTTCGTTCTTATTAAATCACCTAACTCTTGTTAGCCCAATTTAACTATTTTTCATTCGATTCACCCCTTTAATCTTTTACCGAATTAAGCAATCACAGAAATCAATCGCAATAAATCCAATAAACATAAACAATAAGATTTTATTAAATCAAAGATACAAAACCCGAAAGTGAGCATAGAATATCTCAACATTCACAATCCTATCATCAAAATGCTATTCCCAATTCTATACAATAATAAAAATGGAAAATAATAGGAAATATGATTCTAAACAGAGATGGGAGGCAACGACATTGGGAAACTCCAAATCTGGGAAGTACGTCGATGTCAGCTTCTTCTCCACTTATCTCTTCCTTCTTCTCTTTCTCAATCTCTCAACAATTCTCTCTAGGGTTTCTCTCTAAAGTGGTTGATGTAAAAGCCCTTTCTTTTTGTTCTTGTTGTTCTATTTATGTTTTCTTGTGTTTAGGGCTGAACTAGGGCTTTTTGGGGTCCGAAAGGTCTAAAAAATCCCTCGAAATGCTAAGTTTGGAAGTGGCTACACAAATGCTCGATGTAGGCCACGACCATGGCCCTATAGGTCACGATCATAGCCTACTTCTAAGCCTTCTATCATGATTGTGGCATATAGGTCACGATTGTGGGCTAACTCTAATGCTTCTATCACGATCGTGGCCTATTATTGTTTTGGCTCAAATGTCTCCGAAACTTCACCTTTCTTCGATGTTGACCTTGAAAAACTAACAAACACATCAAGGTATCTCAAAAACAAAATATTTAAACTCAAAGACTTATACTAACGGATATAACACTTAAAACCCAAACAATTAACAAACTAACACAATTCTAGCCTAAACACATACTAAATGATTGAATTAATAGCTAAGCACATATCAAACTATGCCTTAAAATATGATGCAATTTACACTTATCAATTGATTATGAGAAGGTGGACTTATCATATCATTAAATGCTAATGTGATTATTTTTGCATTAATATGGTATCGGTCCTAGACTTTTAAAGGGTAGATTACTCTCTCTCGAAATCATAACTCCTAATTGAATCATGAAATTTACAATCTCTCAATTAACACAAAAGCTCGCACATCCAATTAGATCTTAATCCCTCTAGTAAACTATTTGGTCCTCATACGAGATCTCTCTTTATATAAATTACCAATTTCATTATTTGTGTGATCACTCTCTTGATTTGTTACCAAAGCATGCACGTATAACAAATAATCACAATACCCAATGTATTAATATCAAAAGAAATCACATTAACATTAATTCAAGAACAAATAAGTAAAGGAGTTTAGAACATCATCATCAAACCCAAATCCATCACTATTAAATTCGTCTCATACATTTAAAAGAAAGAATAACAAAGATGAAATGAAAATGTCACTTGGAAAGGTCGGGATGGATTGGGAAGGCAACAACAATAGCAGTCCTTCTTCTTCCCTTTTCCTTTCCCCTTTTCTCTCCTCGTCTTCTCCTTCCTTGGATCTTTCCCAATATAGCAAATGGAGGCATGCCAAAATTAGGTTCCCCCTCTTCTGTTTATAGTATTTTCTATTTAGGGTAAAACTTAGGTTTTACCCAGGCCCCAAAAGTTTGAAAAGTCCTCGAAAAGTTAACTTTTAGAAGTCGGTCTGTGTCTGCTGTCACGTAGGCCATGATCGTGGCCTTAAAATGCTCTCTACCACCATTGTGGCAAACCAGGCCACAATCGTAGCCCTAGGTCTTCTTTTGTGCTTCCCCTGAATCTCCTTCGTTCTTCAATACCTGCTTTCAAACACTAACAAATACCTTAAGGCACCTCAAATACACAAAATTAAAACTCAATAGTATGCTCTAACCCATCTAACACTCAAAACATAAATATCTATCCAACTAACACAATTCTAAATCTAAATATGCATGAATCAATTAATTAACAACTAAAAACATACTAAAATGTCTATTAAACTTCATGCAACCTACAACTATCACTTCCCCAAACTTGAAATTTTGCTTATCCTTAAGAAAAAACAAAACAATCAAAACACAAACACACCAAGCAACAACTCACACGAATGCAATAATGGTACAATGACCTAAATAAATTTAACTACAAACACAATCCTTTAAGTTGTTCTAACTTATTAACTTATGAAATTTGTGTCTAGGCACTTCGAACTAAAATATATATACTAATCAAGACCTTAATGTCAAATTCCTTCACCCCCATCACTTGCACAAACACATTGATAATTATTTGGTCAATCAAAATTATAACTATCCTTAAGTAGCTTTTCATGAAAATTTAAGTTATTCATAAAGATCGGTAGGATTTATTAAACAACACACTATTTTTGTTATTTTTTATTAATATGAACCTAGCCTTTTGGCGTGAAGGCAAACATTTGTAATAAATATCCCCCAGTTACTCAACTAGGTCATGTTTTTATTAAGCGGCTTGGTTGGAATGTCATTATAACCTTTTGACGCGAAGGTAAAAATTTGTGATGAATGTCCCCCGGTTACTCAGCTAGATCACATTCTCAGCTGACTACTAGCTTTATTCATAACTCGATTTGTTTTAAAAAGGGCTAGCAGAATAGTTATTTACTCAACAAAAACATACATTTTATATTATATATTTTCTTGCCTACCTCATTTCTATAACTAATAGTTCTTATGAAAAGATACTAACGATATCGATTAACCTAAAATTATTAATAAATTTGGCAAATTCCTAGGGAGAATGAACTAACATCATATCCTAATTAACACGCACATTTAACCAAAGTAACCTAAAAGACTATGTTCAAAGCTAAATCGATTTTGTTAAGTCCTAGCAATTGACACATTTACACGAGTCACTTCATGTAAACCTAAACAAAACTAAAATATAATATGCAAAATTCACACTCAAAATAAAACATATAATGCACATCATATGACCCTCTCCACACTTGGATAATGACAGTTGTGCACTAGTATATGGTTTTCTAAGTAATTGGCATGTGTTTCTTGCATAATTGTTAATTATTATTGTAGTTTAGGATTCATTTTGTATGATTTCATTTAGTTTGATTTCCATTGTTGTTCTTTTATGTTTGATGTTAATTTAGGGTAAGAATTGACTATTTTTATGTAGGAAGGAAGATTGAGAAACTTGGTGATTGAGCTAGAGATCAAAGAGGAGAAGAGATTAGGAGACTCTGTTGCCAATTCCCACGATCATAAGAATCATGCTAATTCTCATGATCGTGCAAATTATAATCCGAGTCAATATGTGGGGCTTCATTAAACTAATCCGAGTCAATATGTAGGGCTTCATTAAACTTAAGGTTTCGGGACTATAAAAGAAGGATTAAGCCTCCATGATTGAGGAGAGATGAACTGTAGAAAGAGCCTCTTTGAGTGAAGAACACAAGTTTTTAGCCTTGAGGAAGGATTGAAGTCAAGGATTATCATCAAGATTGGGGAAAAAAGCACATCAACAGTAAAATTTCCAGATTTTGGGAAAGAAGAGAAAGAGTTTCTTTATTCAATTTTCTATCAATTTTACTTCTTCTATTCTTTGTAAAATGGTCTATTTGAATGTTGATGATGTTATGGAGATCATGATTGGTTGATTTAGTTTTAGGGATTTCTTTTGAACTATTTTGTTAAAACTCCTATTTTATTGAATTGAATGAAGTTGTCTTCGACGATTGTTGATTATTTTTATATCTTGGAATAAATCGAGAGACTGAGTAAGATTATTTGTGTAGGATTGTACAACGAGAGTTGGCAACCTATAGACTTGCAATCATTATGTCAATTGATTAGTTACAAGAGAAATCTTGGTAAATTCAATTGATCACCCATAGGATAGTTTAATAACTAATTGAATCGGTGGAGTCATTGAGTAGGTTGAGAGAGTGTTCAATTGATTCTGTTTAATTGGATTAGGGACAATTAATTCTGTTTAATTAATACATTCAGAAATCTTGGGTAAGACGTAATTCGATTAATAAAATAGGAGGGAGACAAAACAAGGAAAAAAGTAATCTCTAGTCTTTAGATTCTTAAATTCCGATCTTTCTACATTTTGGTATTGTTCAATATTCATTATTAGTCTTTTAATTTTAATTTAATTTTCTAGATTTTTTGCATTAAACAATTTCGTTTCTTAAACAAAGTTT
Organism: Erythroxylum coriaceum; assembly: GCA_026874005.2. NCBI lineage: Eukaryota > Viridiplantae > Streptophyta > Magnoliopsida > Malpighiales > Erythroxylaceae > Erythroxylum > Erythroxylum coriaceum. The sequence continues at coordinate 12,455 of JANQAP020348549.1, read as the reverse complement.
TGTTTGAATTAAGTTGTATCTGGGCATCAATCCATATGGAATCAATATCTGCTTTTTAACTACAAGTCACTACCTGTACACTTGCGATTTTTGAGCATAAAACGAGTAGTTTGTGATGCATAATTACACTCAAACAAGTTTTTGGTTAGGGATTGATTATTTAGCATCTTGTTTAATTTAGAATACTTTGGTTTAAGAATTTTTATACTTTTCCTTGTGTAATTACAGGTGCATGAACATAAAGAGCATGCGAATAATGAAAGAAGTTAGTGAAGACAAATTTCCCGACATTAAGAGACACGAAAGAGAGTTGAGAAGGGCAAAGTGTCTAAACTTTTCACAACAAGATATGGCTGAAGAAGAAGAGTAAGGAGAGGACTCTGACGTATTTCATGAGGCTAGGATTTAGTCCTCAAAGAGTGGCGAGACCAGTGGTTCAAGCGAACAATTTCGAGATAAAGCTGGCACTCCTTAACAAGCTACAAAATAGTGTGTAGTTCTACAGGCTATTCAATGAAGATTTGAATGCCCACGTCGTAAATTTTTTGGAGATCTACGACATTTTTTGATTCAATGGAATGTCCGACGATGCAGTGAAGCTGAGGTTGTTTTCATTCATGTTGAAAGATCAAGCTAAAGCATGATACAACTTGTTGAATTCAAGACAGATAACGACTTAGGAGTAGCTGGCCCAAACATTCCTCCCCAAGTATTTCTCGTTAACGAAGACGACAAGGATTATTAAGGAGATTACAAATTTTCAGCAAAATGACGGGGAATCTCTCTATGAAGCTTGGGAGAGATTTAAAGAACTGTAGAGATGTTGTCCCCATCACAACGGTCTGACGGAGTTCTTGCTTCAGACATTCTACAATGAAGTGAATCCAAACACGAGAGGACCAACTGATGCAGAAGCTAGAGGTTCATTAATGAGGAAGACTGTGGAAGCAGCTCACCATCTCTTGGAAGAGTTGGCAAGAAACTACTGCATGTGTTCGAGCAAGAGGAGCAGACAAGGGCAGAAAGAACAAAAAGGTATGATCATTGACTCTTTTACTACTTTGCAGGCTCAAATCACGACTCTTACGAAGGAACTGAACAACATCCAAGGAGCATCCTCCTTTACAGTGAAGGCGATGTAAAGTCAATGTGAGCTGTGCTGGTAGAACAACCACAGCTTAGTGGAGTGTTTCCTATTAGGAACTGATGGCACTAAACAGGTAAGTTACTTAGGCCAGCTACAGTAAGCTAACAACCCGTACTCTAATACTTATAATCTGGGATGGAAAAACTATCCAAATTTTTCTTAGAGAACTAACAATGCAGGTGGCCAAACGAGACCACAAGGACCGCTAGGATTTCAACAAAACCGAATTGGAGCGATAGAGAGTAAGTTGGACAAGTTTATGGAGATGTTTGGTTCCAAACTGGCAGCTTAAGAAGAGAGTCAGAAAAGGATGTTTGCAATCCAGGAGGAGAGTCAAAAGAGGATGGAGGCAAAAATTGACCAGATCGTGAAGAACCATGCCTCATTAATCCACAACTTGGAGGTTCTGATAAGTCAACTTACTGATGCCTTATTTTCTCGAAGTACAGGTATCTTATCGAGCAATACTGAGGTCATTCCAAGGAAGCAACTCAACGCTATTACGCTTCGAAGTGCCAAGCAGATGGAAGAGCCAAGTGTGAAAAGGAACAACTAAGAAAAAGAGAAAGGTAAGGAAATAAAATAAGAAAAGGAAGAAGTAAGGTCGTATGTACCACTACCATCGTACAAGTGCAAACTCCCATATCCACAGAGAGTAAAACAACATCAGGTGAACACTTCATTTTCCAAATTTTTGGAGAACTGAAGAAGTTGCAGATTAATTTGTCATTGGTGGAATTTTTGGAGTACATGCCTAAGTATGTGAAGTTTTTAAAGGATATTCTCGCACAAAAATGTACTTGGGAAGACAATCAGATGGTAACTTTGATGGAGAATTGCAATTCCATCATTTCAAGCCAAATGCCTTCGAAATTGTAAGATCCATGGAGTTTCATTATTCTATGTGTTGTTGGTGATTTTGAATTTTCTAAATATTTATGTGATTTAGGTGCAAGTATTAATTTGATGCCTTTATCTATTTTCAGAAAACTAGGACTAGGAGAGGTCAAACTAACATCCATATTGATTCAACTTGCGGATCAATCCATAAAAAGGCCATTTAGAGTTGTGGAAGACATATTGGTAAAAGTGGATAAATTTATAATTCCCATTGATTTTGTTGTGTTAGATTTTGAAGCTGATAAGAGTTGTCCATTGATTTTAGGTAGGCCCTTTATGAATACCGGTAGGGCATTAGTTGATGTACATGAAGGGAAACTTGTTTTGGGAATTGGTGATAAATAGGTTGAGTTTAATATGACAAAATCTTTGAAGAAACTGATGGATAGAAATGTGTGTATGAAAATTGATGTTGTAGATGAGTGTGTGAAGGAGATTAAAGAAGGAGTCAATGAAGTGAATGAAGTACACAAAGATGAAAGTGTGAAGGAAGAGGATTTATGTGAGGAAGTTAAGTTAGAAAGATTAGAGAGAATTGATACACCTACACCACCTTCTACTGTTAAACCTCCCACTTTAGAGCTTAAACCTTTACCTTCCCATTTAAGATATACCGTTTTACGGAAGAACCACACTTTACCTATCATTATCTCTAATGACCTAGATTATGAGCAAGAACAGAAAATGGTGGAGACTAGGAAAAGGATGAGAGCTGTAGGGTGGCAAATTTCTAATATTAAGGGGATTAGCCCTAATGTGGTGATGCATAGGATTAACTTAGAAGAATGATGTAAAACTAAAAGAAAGACAGAGAAGGTTAAATCCAACTATGCAACAGGTTGTCAAGAAGGAGGTGGTGAAATTTTTGGATGCAGGGATTATTTACCCCATTTCAGATAGTGAGTGGGTGAGCCCAGTACAATGTGTGCCAAAGAAGGGTGGCATGATAGTGATAGAAAATAAGAAAGGGGAAAAGATTTCCGCCAGGACTGTCACAGGTTGATGAGTGTGTATTGACTATAGAAAGCTAAATTTGGTCACCATGAAGGATCATTTCCCTCTACCTTTTGTGGACCAAATGATTGAGAGAGTGGCTGGTCATTCTTTTTATTGCTTTCTTGATGGATGTTTAGGGTATAATCAAATATTTATATACCCAGAAGATCAAGAAAAGAACACTTTCACATGTCCGTATGGAATTTTTGCATACCGAAGGATGTCTTTTGGTTTATGTAATGCACCTGCCACATTTCAAAGGTGCATAATGGCTATATTTGCAAACATGAATGAAAACTTTATGGAAGTATTTATGGAAGATTTTTTTATCTCTGGAGATTCTTTTGATCATTGTTTGCTTAACTTAGACAAAGTGCTTCAAAGATGTGAGGAGTCTCATTTAGTTTGAAATTGGGAGAAAATGACATTTTATGGTCCAAGAGGGAATTGTATTAGGCCATAAGATTTCATACAAGGGGATTGAAGTGGATCACACTAAGCAGAAGCAATTGAAAAGTTACCATCTCCCACCAACATCAAGGGTATTTGAGCTTTCCTTGGTCATGCAGGGTTCTACAGACGGTTTATTAAAGATTTTTCCCTTATCGAACTCATCTATTGGTTAAAGAGGTGCCTTTTATTTTTAATGATTACTGTTCAGATTCTTTTAATAGGCTGAAAAAGGGACTCATAACAGTACCAATTCTGACATCACCAGATTGGTCTCTTCTATTTGAGATTATGTGTGATGCAAGAGACCATACTGTTGGGTATGTACTTGGCCAACGAAAGGAGAAAAGGTTGCATGCTATCTATTACGCAAGCAAGACGTTGACGGGAGCACAGATGAATTACACAACTACTGAGAAGGAATTGCTTGAGGTGGTATTTGCTTATGAAAATTTTCGTTCTTATCTTTTAAGCTCACAAGTTATTGTTTTCATAGATCATGCAGCATTATGTTACCTTTTTGCAAAGAAGGATGCTAAGACTAGGCTCATCCAGTAGGTACTCCTGCTCCAAGAGTTTAACATTGAAACTAAAGACAAAAAGGGAGTAGAAAATGTCGTAGCGGACCATTTATCGAGACTTGAAGGAGGGTATCATGAAGAGGAAGAGGAAATTAAGGAAAGTTTTCCTAACGAGACCTTGATGATGGTAGATAACCCTTTCCTTCCTTAGTTTATAGATATTGCAAACTACCTTTTAGGTGGTATTCTCCGATCCAATTTGTCATATCAACAAAGGAAGCGTTCTCTATTTCAATGCTGTTGTTATATTTAGGATGAACCTATACTTTATAAGATTTGTGCTGATATTTTAATTCGCAAGTGTTTCCCTAAAGATGAAATGCCCAAAATTGTAACACAATGTCATGGCTTACCGTATGTAGGACATTATGGAACTAACAAGACTGCTGCATGAATCTTGGAGTATAGATTTTATTGGCTGACTCTGTTTTAGGATGCTCGAGATTTTATGCTCAAGTGAGATAGATATCAAAGAGTGGGCAACATATCAAAGAGAGATGAAATGCTACTTTCGAACATAATGAAGGTGGAGATACTTGATGTATAGGGTCTGAACTTTATAGGACCATTCCCATCCTTTGAAGGTAACACCTATATTTTGGTAGGAGTTGATTATGTTTCTAGATGGGTTAAAGCAGTCGCCACTCCAACCAATGATGGCAAGGTGGTTCAAAAGTTTATTAAGAAGATTTTTACTAGAATTGGGGTGACTGGAGCAATCATAAGCAATGGGGGGAGTCATTTTTGCAACAAACCATTTAAGAACCTTCTGAGAAGATATAATGTTCATCGTAGAGTGGTTAACCCGTACCACCCCCAAACTAGTGGACAAGTGGAGGTAGTGAGTAGAGAGCTGAAAAAGATTTTGGAAAAGACAGTGAGCACTTTTAGGAAAGATTGGGCATTGAAGCTGGATGACACACTGTGGGCTTATAGAACAACTTTTAAAACTCCCATAGGCACAACACCATATCGACTTGTGTATGGCAAGAAGTGTCATTTACCATTGGAGTTGGAACATTGAGCGTATTGGGCAATCAAGAAATTGAGCATGGATTGGAAGCTGGCAGGAGAAAAGCGATTGTTACACCTCAAATAGTTGGATGAGTTAAGGTATGATGCCTATGAAAATGTCAAGCTATGTAAAGAAAGGGATAAGAAGTGGCATGGTGACCACATCAAGAAGAAGGAATTTAAGAGTGGAGACTTGGTAATTTTGTTTAATTCAAGTCAAAATGGAGTGGGCCCTTTAAAATTCTTCAAGTGTTTCCCGATGGAACTTTGGAGCTGGAAAATGAAAAGGGGAAAAATTCAAGGTCAATGGGCATCGTTGCAAGCCATATTATGGAGGTATATGTCCACAAGAAAAGGAAATGATCTCTTTCCTATCTTCCATTATTTCATGAATATATGAGGAATGGTCAAGCTAATGACCTTAATTTAGCATGTTTAGTTTCTTTTGGGGTTGTCTTTATTTAGTTGTTTGTTTGATTTATTCAGTTATGGTTGTGCCTGAATTAAGTTTGATTGATGTTCAATTTGGTTTTTTGTTTGAATTTCAACTTGTTTTCTTTCCAAAATTCTTGTTAATAATATGAATTTGATGTTTTTATAGATTGTGGGATCATGGAGAACTAATACTAAGCTTGGAAGAAGGTTTGGAATTGTGAGAATCACCTCATCCCACGATCGTGGGAATTGAAGTGATTCCCACGATCGTGGGCAATCTCGCCAGAAACTTTTTGGAGAGAAAACCCACGATCGTGGGAATGGAGGTGATTCCCACGATTATGGGAAATCTTTCTAGAAACTTTCTAGAGAGAAATCTCAAGATTGTGGGAATTGTCAGGATGGATATTTAAATTTCCCTCCCTTTTTTTTCTTTCACCCATTCTTCAAAATTTCACTCCTTCTCTCTCTAACCCACAAAAATCTCTCCTCCCACTCTCTAAAACTCTTCATTTTCTTTTAGATTCTTGGTATTTTCTTTAACTTTTTACATTAATCTTACAATCCTTTCCTCTTTTCATGCATTAATCATTTAAGAAACATAAGGATTTGGGTAAGACTTTGCTCTCTCTCTCTCTAAAAATCGAATTCACTCATCTTTTTCTTAATTTGCAGGTTTTCTTCTTACAATGGCACCAAGGAAGATGATGGCTTGGAAACTGACTAAACCGATTGATGAATTGTGTCGTGAAGTCTCTGGTGAGGTAAGTGCGATTTAGCAGTAACTTATCGTTCCCCCTTCCCAATTTATTCGGAAGAAGAAGGTACGCATTTTTACAACCTTAGGAATAAAGAACTAGTCACTCTAAGGTATTTTGATTTCGAATTGTTAGAAACCATAGGAGTGAGGTAGAAAATAGAACAACTAGCTGCGAACATAGGTTGGAATATGTTTGTTCAGTATGCCGTACTTATTCACCCTATGATGACCATAGAGTTTTTCACCACAGTCCGATATAAACCTAAAGTGGACATTTTTTGGTTTAGGTTATTCAATACTTTTTACAAATTGGATTATACTATCATGCATGGTCTTTTTGATTTTCCAAACACTAAAGTTTTAGAAGATCATGCTGAATTTTATTTAGATGATTATTGGAAAACTCTGAATGGGGAAGAAAATTTTGACTCTAAAAATGTACCGAATTCTTTAATTCACAGTGCCAAGAATTTACTTTTACACAAATTTATGTGTTTGACTATGTTTAATAAAACTGAAAATAATAAATGCTCAACCAAAGGACTTTTCTTTTTATGGTGTATAGATCAAAAAGTTAAAATTAACACGCCTTTTAGAATTTTTCAATCAATAGTGAGTGTTGTTAATAAAAAGAGTTTATATTTTGGAATGTCTCATATTGTTACTGCTTTAGCTCTATTTTATAACCTTGATGTGGGGGATGTGTGCACAACATCACATGATATGTTTGACATATTGTATTTAAGACGATCTAAGATTTTGGAGCTCTATTCTATAGAACTCTGAAATCCTTATACGCATACTGCAGTGAGAAATAGGAGAGGCACTAATATAGCTGCTTCCCGACCCTTCACATCCCAAGCGATGTCGAAGCCAGAGGAGGAAGCAGTAGGGGAGGAACTGAGTGCACCAGTAGAGGTTGATTGATTTTAACAAATCCTCAACTAGATGGCCACCAATCAACAACAAATGACGTCCTAAATCAACGAGCTCGACACCCAAATATAGCAAGTCCACAAGGAGCAGGGCAGCCTGAAGAAGAGGTTCCTTAATTTCTGTCATAGGAACAATTTTAAAGCTCCTTCACCAACGCCATCGCCACCATCATCTCAATAAGCTTTTCTTACCCCTTCTACTTTTAATTTGTGTCATTTTCTTTTGTTTGGTTTCATGTCATTTTCTTTTGTTTGGTTTGTTGTCATTTTTGTTTGGTTTGATGTCATTTGCTTGTTTAAATTTCTTTTGTTTGGTTTGATGTCATTTTCCTTTATTTGGTGGTTGACTTGTCACATTGAGGACAATGTGATCTTTAACTGTGGGAAGGTGACATTGACTTTCTCAATTGCATGGTTTGCATTTTGTTAAATAGGATGCATGTTTAGGCATATCATGTGCTTTGTGTCAGTAATAGAACCACATTTGAATCATTCTAATGGATATTACCATAAGATTCTATCATGCTACTTGGAATTAGATTGAATGCATGCTTGAACTCAAATTAGGCTACTTGAGTAGAAAGTGAACCATACAGAGTCATGAAAATTAGTTGGTTACCTAAGCTTAGTCACAATTTGACATTTGAGCAATGAAGTAATATAGAGATTCATAATGAGTTCTTCATTTGAGCCAATTTAAGGATTGAGCCATATGACTCCATCCATAGTCATTCTATTTCTTTGTTGAGTGATACTTCCTTAAGTTATTACCTTCAGAACTTGCTTTGAATCGGTTTGAATCTATTGGATGCATGCTTAATAGAGATTATTAAGGCCCTTTTTGTTTTAACTTTTAGCTTAAATGACCTAGCCTTTGATTATCCCTTGCTTCCCCTATTAAGCCTTAACCTTTTGTTTCTTAAAAACACCCAAAATTTTAAAACCTTAAACCCTATTAACCTACCCATTCACAAGCTTAGTTAAGCATTAAGTAACACATTAGTTGGGATCATTGTGAAAATTTTACCGAGATGAGTTGAGTATATTTCTGCCTGTGAATTACATTGTATATAGTGTTATTTTGATTCATAGTTCTTCCATGTATTAAGAAAAAGAAAGAAAAGAAAAATTGAAAAGAAAAAGAAAAGAAAAGAAAAATAAAGGAAAAGAAAAAGGAAGAACAATTGAGTAGCATCAATAAGTGTAGAATATTACTTACATTTGTATATCTCGGAGTTATGTTTTATTATCCTTTTTTATCTAGTTTTTACTTTACGAATGCTTATGCTTAACCATTTTTTCCTTCTTTACCCACCTTAACCATTACCACATTACAACCCTAAACAAGTCCTTTTAATCTATTTATGCATGCAATCATTGTAAAGGAGAATTGGTGTATTAGCAAACCTATGGTAGTGTAATTTCCTATAGGAAGTTTGAGCAAAACACTAACCATCAAACATTTGAGAGAAATGAGTGAAAACTGTGAGGAAAATTCATTTTGCATCTATACTTATTTTTGAGTGATGGTGCCAACTGTTGAGATTGCTTATGTATACTAATGAAAAAATAGTCATGATATGTGTAATAACTTAGTATTTGAGTTGTCTTAACATTGAGGGATTGCTTATTTTGATCTTTGTGAAAACGAAGTGATAGAATTGATTAGTTGTATTTATTTTACTTGAGGACAAGCAAAGATTTAAGTGTGGGATGTTGATAGTTATGCATTAGTCTATGTTTTTCTAAGTAATTGGCATGCGTTTGTTGCATAATTGTTAATTATTATTGTAGTTTAGGATTCATTTTGTATGATTTCATTTAGTTTGATTTCCATTGTTGTTCTTTTATGTTTGATGTTAATTTAGGGTAAGAATTGACTATTTTTATGTAAGAAGGAAGATTGAGCAACTTGGAGATTGAGCTAGAGATCAAGGAGGAGAAGAGACTAGGAGACTCTCTGTTGTCAATTCCCACGATCATGGGAATCATGCCAATTCCCACTATCGTGGGAATTATAATCCGAGCCAATATGTGGGGCTTTATTAAACTTAGGGTTCTGGACTATAAAAGAAGGATTAAGCCTCCATGATCGAGGAGAGAAGAAAACCCTCTATAAAAAGAGCCTCCTTGAGTGAAGAACATAAGTTTTTAACCTTTAGGATGGATTGAAGTCAAGGATTATCATCAAGATTAGGGAAAATAGCACATCAACACCAAAATTTCCAGATTTTGGGAAAGAAGAGAAGGAATTTCTTTATTCAATTTTCTGTCAATTTTACTTCTTTTATTCTTTGTAAAATGGTTTATTTGAATATTGATGATGTTATGGAGACTATGATTGGTTGATTTAGTTTTAGGGATTGCTTTTGAACTATTTTGTTAAAACTCCTATTTTATTGAATTGAATGAAGTTGTCTTTGAAGATTGTTGATTATTTTTGTATCTTGCAATAAATCGAGAGAGTGAGTAAGATTATTTGTGTAGGATTGTACAATGAGAGTTGGCAACATATAGAATTGCAATCATCACATCAATTGATTAGTTAAAAGAGAGAACTCAACGAATTCAATTGATCACCCATAGGATAGTTTAATAACTAGTTGAATCGGTGGAGTCATTGGGTAGGTTGAGAGATTATTCTATTGACTCCGTTTAATTTGATTAGGGATAATTAATTATACCTTGAGAGAGGGTAATTAATACATTCAGAAATCTTAGGTGAGACACAATTTGATTAATAAAATAGGAGGGAGACAAAATAGGGAAAAAAAGTAATCTCTAGTCTTTAGATTCTTAAATTATGATCTTTTTGCATTTTGGTATTGTTCAGTGTTCATTTTTAGTCTTTTAATTTTAATTTAATTTTCTAGACTTGCATTAAACAATTTGGTTTCTTAAACAAAGTTTTGTCTAAATTAAATGGTGTTTGAGCATCAATCCTTATGGGATCGATATCTGCTTTTTAACTACAAGTCACAACCCGCACACTTAGCGTAAAATGAGTAATTTATGTTGCATAATTACACTCAAACAGATAACACATTGATGTCAATGTGAGAAGGACAAATAACATACATGGTGGAAATCAAAATAAATATAAGACGAAAACATAAGAACAAAATAAAGACAGAAATGAAAAGATAAGGGTTAGAGTATAAGAACCTATCATGGCGATTGATGTGGCAATAGTTATTATGTCTAGTTTCTATTATTTTTAGTTGCCTTCATATCTTGAGTTTGGTTACAAATTTTTTTATTTTGATCCAAATATGAGATAAATTGAGTGGAAATGATGTTAATATTGCATAAATGTTAATTGGATTATTTTTTAAATTTTGCATAAAGGTTGAGGAGAAAGTCACGTAAATTTTGCATAAAGGTTGAGGAAATGAAGAAAAGTGGTGACATAACAAGTCACGGTGGTGAATTAACTTGTCACCACCGTGATAAGTGCCCTTATGGGGGTGACCTAACTTGTTACCCGTGTGACTATTCCTTTGGATTCACTTAAGTCTGACACGTGCAAGTTGACAGCTTAACAACCCTACAACCCTAAACCTAGACTCGTGCTATAAATGGAAAAGAAATGAGAGGTAAAAGGGTTGAACCGAAAAGGTTAGACACACACTCATTCAACTAGAACAAAAGAAGATAGAGAGAAGTATAGAGGCAGAGAAGCAGAGAGCTTCAGCTGAGAAGAAGGAAGGAGAAGAATAGTAGAAAGGGGTAGGTAGCATAATGATTGCAAAGTTACGTACGCTAAGTTTCAATATTTATAACCTTGGTAATTTTCACAAGTGCACAGGTCATTCACGAAGTACGTAAGATATCGATCCCATGAGGAGGGAAGTCTAGTCCTAAAATCCAAGGTTGCACTAACTACAATAATTCAAAATAAATAAACTAATGCAAAAACTAAATCAATCAAACAATTAATTTCAAGAATTAAATTGTAGAAATCTAAACAAGTAACGAATCACACAACCCAATCCAAAAATCAACCTAGAAATTACCAAGTGAGAGAAAGGGGATTTTTAATCTGAAATTGATGAAAATCTAACTGATAACGTAATTATTAAATTAATGGGTCTAGACAGTCCTAGGGTAGATTACTCTCTCTCAAGTTATAATCCTTAACCCTAATTGATAATCCCTAATTTAAATTATGGAATTGTGATCTCTCAATGCACAATTGACCCAAAACCTAAATTAGTTTTAAAATTGTCTAATAACCTACTGGGAACCTATGCTCTATCTCTTGTTACATGATTCTACCGATTTGATCCAATTCTCTACTTATCAAATTACCTAACTCTCATTAGCCTAATTTGATTATTTTTACTCAACTCACCCTCTTAGTTTATTACCGAATTATTACAAACAGATATTGAATCATAATTAAATTAATAAAAATATAATCAACCAAACTTTATTAATCACAAGGACCAAAAACCTGAAGTGAGTTTAAACATAAATCAACACTCGACAGTAATTAATTTAAATAATCATCCCAATTTCATACATCCATAAAGTTGAAATAAAAATAAAAATATTTTCAGAACGGATTCGTGGAGGCAGCGACTATAGGAAACCACCTATTCTGGGAAGTGCGTCGTGTTAAGCTTTATCTCCGTGACTCTCTTCCTTCGTCTCCTTCCTTAATCTCTCGATAACTCTCTAGATTTTCTTTCAAAATGTGGCTATCATGAATGCTCTATTTTTATGCTTTCTAAGGCTGCTTATTCTATCCCTTTATGATGTATTTATACTTTGGATGGCCTAGGTTTAAGTTAGGGTCGAAACGGTCTAAAAAATCTTGCGAAAATTGAGTTTTCGCTTCAGCTCGACACAAGCCACCATAGTGGCCAGCGCTTAACCCTCTCTGTCATGATCATGACCCAAAGTGCATGATCGTGGCATGGATCCAAGCTCTCTATCACGATCGTGCCCAAAGTGAGCGATTGTGGCCTGGTTGTTGATTGAGCCCAAGTTTATTACACAAATTGGTGACATTTTCATGACTTTTACTACACTTTTTGACTCCTATCTCTAGCTTTTGTGCTTAAATTGATTCTTGATTGTATGCCTTTATTTTATGTAGTTTGATGGTAAAAATTATTACAAATCAGTATTTATTGCACTAATTAATTTTCTGAGAATAATTGATACTGCAAACTACCATTTTTTTATTGTAGGAGACTCAAGGAAAAGGAAGTCAAGAAGAAGATGTGGAA
>JANQAP020348343.1:0-17182 GCA_026874005.2 Erythroxylum coriaceum | reverse complement strand
TCTCATAACCGAAATACATACATTATAAGTCATTAAGTAAGTCAACTCCATCAACTTTCAAAAAGTTGACCAATGTTGACTTTGACTTTAATTATTAATTGAATCAAATTCAAATAATTCTAGAAAAATTCTAAAGTCTTATACACATTCTAAATGTGTCTAATAAAAAATTCCAGAAACTAATTCCTAGGATTTATTTATTAAAAATTTGGAATAAGCCAGCACATCACATGTGTATGACACTTGCCATGTTACTTCTAACACTAGTCAAACATTACATCATGCATGCATAAGATAATAACTTTAACAACAAGTGTCATGCATCTCATACATGTGGCAACATCTCATGCATGCATAAAATTTATAAAAACAATTTTTATAAAAATAATATGGAATTTACAAGCATGTATGTTCATCACATTTCCAGAATTTCTAAAACTTCATACGTGCATCAAACTGAAACTAAATTCGTAATAAAATAGCAAATGACATTCAATTGCATTTTTTTTACAAAAATATAACATAACACCTTATAAACATTTTTGTGAAAGAAAAACAAAATTTGTTTTAGAATTATTAAGAAAATTTCAAAATCAGCATATGCATTTAGTTTTCCAGAAATTCCCAAAAATCAACATATGAATAGTTTAGATATTAATTAAAAATAAAATAGCAAGTGACATTCAATTGTAATTTCCTTTGACAGAAACATAATATAACATCTTATAAACATTTATGCGAAAGACAATCAGAAAAACAATTTTTCTACATTTTACACAAATTATTCCAAATCAACATGCATGTCAATCATAACCCAACAAACACTTTGCATATGTTCAATACATCATCTAATACATGCATAAACTTGCTTTGATACCACTATAGAGTTTGCCATGGTTGCATGCATCACATGCATGCATATGCAACAAAAGTGTCAGAATCTAGATTCTGACACCATGTCAACCCGAAAATCACAGAATCATACATGCATGCATGGATATGTTAAAAAAATGAAATATAAAACTTTTACCTTTTGTTTCTCCTCCTTTCTTGTTTCTTCTCCTTGTCTGGGTTGCTGCAAACACCAAAACCTTACTTGATCACCCAAGAACATGCAAAGAAGCTAAAGAAACAATGTATAAGGGTGATTTGAAACTAGATAAGTTCTAGTAGATGCTCAAAATGAAGGAAGATAGATCAAGAATCTTGTTGAATGCACTTTGATTTATGCAATAACTGCATAAATTGCAAGAACAAGGTTCTTGATACATCTTTCTCACTCTAGAACTCTTCTAGAGCCCTTCTGCTCTCATTTGAGTGTGTAAGAAGTGGTAAAAACCTTGTGTACATAAGTGAAGAACTCACTTATGTACCATTTCGTGTCCTCTGTTAGCCACAATCGTGGCCCTAAATTTGGCCATACATACTATGTTTTTCATACGATCTTTTATGCGTATGAACTTTAGGTTTTTGGTTATTTTAGGCACTTAAATTAACTCTTAATTCAAGCAAATCATGAAGGGTTCTATGATGCCAATTTATTGGAATATAAGTGGATTAACACACTAACTTTTGATAGTTAATTGTCCAACTTATGAACTTTTCCATAGACAATTATCGTGAAATTCATCCTTTCACCATACTATACCCACTTGGTTCAGAATATGGGCTATGTGTCAATTTCCACTAGACTGACTATGTCACATCTAGTCCAAGTGATGTTAGTTCTTGTCTTGGGATCTCATTACTCTTATGTGTCATTGAAGACCCTCTTTATAACACATAACTACTTTGGCCAGAGACTTCCGAGTAATGACCCCAATAAGAGGCCATGGGTATCATCTTCTTCTATTAGGAGTGGTGAATCCTTTATGGACTGCCTAATTACCTTCGAATACCAATAGCTGTACCCAATCACCACCCTAAGAGTGACCTCGTTATGAGGTAACTAGGAATGATGTCAAAGAATAGGATTAGTATCCAATATATCCTTGAGTACCTCAAGTCTAAGGATATTTGCACCATTGCTATTATGAGATTAATCATTGACATTTAATGGATCATCCATATGATAATCTCATAGTGGGTCATCCGATGTACTTACTACCCTTAGTAAGCATCCACATGTTAACTCTGATCATCTCATGCTTACAGTTTGTGAGATCCACTGCGTGATCAAATCAAGGAGTATAATATGTGCTAGTCCGTCTGAATTAATAATGTCCTATCTTATTAATCCTATGATTAGGAATTATTTAGATACTAACATAATTACATATGATAGGAATATCATGATCATGATCTCATTATGATTTCCTTCATACTATGTTTTGTATCATGGACTTCATTAATTCGATTTAAGATCAATATCAATTCATATATAAACAAATATCAAATTAATCAAAAATGTCTTTCGCTTTATTAATCAAAATAAAGTTTATACAAAAGTGCTAAAGGCAATCTTAGAGCACTACTCTAACAGGATATTGGTATAAAGGAGTGAGGGAGAGTTAAATGAAGAAGGTCCCTAGCTGTAATAGACTTTAAAAAGGGAAGGGGAGGTATAAAAGGTGGAATTGGATTAAGTTAGGGTTGCTTGATAAACTCTAAAACCAAAAGAGCAAGCTGAGAAGGAGATTAGAGATGTAAGGTAGTGGAAAAGGAGCTAGAAAATAAGGAATAAACCACTACTACCACCTTCGAATTAGCAAAAAGAGCGAGTGAGAGAGGCCAATTTCTTTCCTGAGCAAGCTTAAATGGGAAGGAGACCCACCTGATTTTTAAAAGTAAAACAGGTAAGATTTCTTAAAAGGGGACAATAATAACTTCTCTCCTTAAAAAAATGGAACAAACATTATTTTTGAGATAGGAACTGAAGTGTTGCAAATTGTTCTTATCCTATTGTATAAACCTCTTTATTCACCTGCCAATGACTTTAAAGACCATAAGCCTACTTCATTTAATAATAAGATAAACTTATCCTTATATCCATATAATCCTTTAAGGATCATTAACAAGTGATACCTACTCCTTGTGCTCAAATTGTATCATCTAAGTCTTAATAGGTCTAAGTTGGTGTATAATTTAAATTGCTCAAGGTCAGGGACACCTTTTGAATGGGACAAGTGATGATGAATTTAACCAATAAACTCTAGGCATGAAGATGTAATTTCCTATTGTGGGACAAAGGTAGGGTTAGCAATAAGTGGCCCAAACCTAGCTTAAATTTTTTTATTTCAACCTAAACCTAAACCTAAGGCTGAACTTGAACCCAATCAGACTTTGATAGTCCAAGGCTAGATTAGGTTGGGCTAGACCCAAAAAAATCCTCACATGTTAAAAACTTATTCAAATCTTGTTTAGGTTTATAATGCACATCTAATTGAAAACGATGATATTATAAACAAAGAATAATGGAATGGACATTGACATTGAAAATATCCTCTACATTATCACAACTCATTATATACTTGAGATTTTTAGCTTTATGACTAGTACAAATATATGATGTTAAGACTCCTCTTACTCTATTTAGCAACTCTGCCTTGATTAGATATGGGATGCTCTCATCATTAGAATCATCAAGAAATTGAATATGTAGTTGATCCTTTGGCCATTTAATTTGGCAAGCTCTAAAGATACATTACTCATATACCTATATAAACACAAAACAAAGTTAATAAACAAGAACACACGTTAAAAGATTTATATAGTCTATACTGAATTTAGAATTCCTGTATATATTGTTATTTGTAGCGTAACTCATTATGCAACATTATCTAAAAATAAATATCCTTTCTTAAAGAAGAGATTCATTGTATGGCACTAACATGCATCCATTTACTTTGCCTACCTTTCAAAACACATAATTTGCTTCCCAACTTATATAAAAGTTTGTTCATAAATTTTTTCTTATATATGATACATAAGTTAAACTTTACAATTTTACATAAAATTTAAGGATGTCCCAAATTTCTTAGATTTTGAATTAGTTAGTTATACGAAGCAAAGACCAAGGCAGAAAAATAGCAACTCATTTTTATGTCTTTCCTCAATTTAGTACATATTGGAATTTGAACCATAACTATAAAGCACTTAAAGCCTATTTCCTCAACATCATTTGACTTTAATGAAGCCTCTTAGACTTTGTACAAAACTTAACTTAGCTAGACTGTTTTACTCTTATATAAGTTTTCTATTGAGAAGACTCATAATAACATTAGTTTATCCTATATTTGACAATAAACATGAATTAAGTAGATCAGATGCAATGAAAAATGGTATAATAACAGCCAACTTCAAGTCCAACTCTTCAACAACATAAAACCATTATTAGAAAGCAGTAAACAGTAAGCTTGAGCAGTGAGCAATTAGTGAACTATTTCTTAACTTTGAGAGATTTTATAGAATGAGATCACGAATTTGATATAAAGAGAGTGTGTTAGGGGAGGGAGAAAAAGCTAACTATTTTTTCATTAGCAAACAATGTCATGTTATTATTTAAACAAAATGGAATTATTTTAAGTAAAAAAATTTGGACTAATTTATGAGGGCCAAGCCATGAAACCTGAGCTCAAGCTTGACTCAAAATTTGGTTAATCCAGTCTTTGCTAGTTGACTTTAGGCTGGATTGAATTGAGTCAAGTTTAACAAGGCCAAACCAAATTACCATCCCTAAGTGGAGGGGAAAACAAACTCCATACTTAGTTCATTTAATATATCTCTGTATTATTTATAAATTATTTTTAAAAATGAACTATTTATGTTATATATTATTCATAGTTTCAATTATTTGAAATTTGGATGGGATATTTTATTAAAATTATTTAATTTTTAAATTAAATAATATAAAATCAAAAAAACCCCTTGCCTATAAGGATCAATCATGCTTCATACCACCAAAAGTCCAATCAAACTTTAGCCTAGGCTACATATCATAGGCCTAATTAAAAAACTTTAGGTCAAGCCTGACCCAGGGAGGGCTCACGTACGACTAACCTATTGCCACTCCTACTTAAATGATTTATAGTAAAATCCTACCTTACTAGGCTTAAGATCACAAATGTATTCATCATCCTTTGAATATCATAACCTTATCTCCTCAGGGATGTGGAATCTCTCCATAATCTTTTAAAACTCAATCCTCTTATGTTCATTTGGATTTAATCACATTTTGAAGATCTTATCGAAGTCTTTAAGCATAGATACCGAGAGAGACATGTACAAGCAAAGCACTCTTAAACTTGATTAGCTCAGGTTCATATGACACCTTAAAAGTGGCCTTACTATTATGGGTTAGGGTAATATGGTCTCACTAGACTTGACAAATATATGGATACTATTCCCAAAATTGGAGGCCATTGATCTTACATCACTATATTCAATAGAATAAGAGGTTCTCATCTCATTATTTGAACTACTATTATCATCTATGCTACCATCATAATTTAAAAGGGTAAAGGAAGCTTTGAAGCTTAAAAAAGAACATAAACTTTTTTAACGGCTTAACACTAAATCTTCTCAAGTAAGCAAGCTGAAAAATAAATCCAAGGATGACTTCTTCCTGAAGAATGCAAATAGACATACAAAGGGTAGGTGTCATTTTCTTTATCGACAATTATAAAAAATGATGAAGTGAACTATCTTCACATTATACACCTTATATAGAGCGACAGATAATTGAGATTGACTTGAGTCAACAATTAAGATTAAATGATAATTTATCCCCTATAGTTAGTTAAAGTTTCTATATATTATGAGGATAAATGTATTTCATAGGAAATTTTACCTAGGAATAATCCTAATGAATCTTCTAAAGGAAGATGAAGATTTTTCTTAAGTCATTAATTTGTCTTCTAAAGGCTTGAGTGTTAAACATAAGATGAATATCTAAAGGTTGATGTTTCTTTTTTGCTTTTCTTTAACATACATATATTGGTTTATGAATTAATGCTTAAGGAATAATTTTGGATTATTGACTGGCACATTGTAACGTTAGTCAAAATAAAATAACTAGACTATTACTATAGCAATGGTTAGTCTAGGTCGATCCCACAGAGAGTGTGTATAAAGTTGTTAATGAAATTAATCAGTGTTTAGGTTTAGGGGGGTTTTGGATTTTGAAATAATAAAAAAATAAAAAATAAAAAATAAAATGAAGCTAGACTAATAAAAATAAATTAAAGACAACAAGCAAAAAATGATAAAAGTAGGGAATTCAGTAGGGATCGGGTTCTTTGGTTTAATCTCGACCTACACCCTAATCAGGCATATTTCAACGATTTGTTGTTCTCAAACCTCTCTTAGCAACTATTAACCGTGGGTTAATAATTAACCTGAGTTTTCCCTTAGGTTTTGTTTAATCAAGATACGATCAATAATTAAACCTAACCACCGAATAACCTAGGATACAATCTCTAGATTTAATTAGGTAGTAGCATTACGAATTAAGAAAATCGATTAACCAAGGCAACAACCACATACGATGTATCATTTAACTTAGGTCATGTTATCCCTAATGATTGCAAATCATTATCGCTACATATGAATTTCAACATAATAATTACGGATTATATCAAAATTCTAGCAATGGGTATACAATTAAATAATTAAATGACCATATTAAAATCATCCTTTTACAATACCTAATGGGTTCATACACAAATATCCGAACAATAATGAAAATCTGATTATCCATATACAAAACCCAAATCAATTAGCATAGAATAACACAATCAATTTCTAACGAGAGAAAGAAACAACAAAAACTGGAAAATACACTTAATGAACCAACATCAAGACGTTTAGCCTTTTATGGGTCTCCCAAAAAAATGCTTCAACCTCCACAAAAATAACCTTACCGAAGACCTCTTTTGGTCTTCTTCATTGCGCAAGCTTTTTTCCTAGCTACTTTCTCTCCATTATTCACCGATGGGACAATTAAAGATTAAAGTTTGGCCATCTACACTATTCATGCTACTCACCCTTCTCTTTTGTTCTGCAGCAAGCCCCCTACACTATTTGTTGATGTGACGAATAAATGAGGATGTCCACGCTACTGTTCACAAAACTTTGCAAACCTTATGCTGCTTCTGTAGGATGACCTTTTTCTTGGCCAGCTTGTTCATGTATTGCCGTTTTGCTCCTTGTTTCCACCTTTACTGTATGTCGTTTTGGTTGCATGAAACGCAAGCTAATTGTATGAAACGCCTAACATCCACTATCGTTTTGGGTCCTTGCTCCTCCTTATTGTGATGTCGTTTTATGCTTCATCCCAGCTGCCATCTTTAATTATTCTTCTTGGTATTTTCATTTTTTTCTTATTCTTATCTTTTAATTTTCTTCTTCTTGTTTCATAAAGACAAGTAAAAATTAATCTTCAAAAAATGGCCCAATTGTAGTGTTTTCCACTCATTTTAATTTCTTTGCTTCTAAATTGTACCTAAAATCATATATAAATTAAAGTGAGTATCTTAAGCATTTTTGTATCATTAATCACTATGTATAAATGATTAATTGTATCAACAATTAAACACATGTCAATTTCCCCAACACTTAACTTTTGATCGTCCTCGAGCAAAACATCAAATTTAAGCTCAAAGACCCAAAAACATTGACTCAGTTTCCATATGTTTCAAGAATACATAATCATAAACAAAGATGAATGACTTTAAAAAATCATAGCATGAACTCAACATTCCAAGCTTTTACTCATGATCAGTCAACATTTAATACCTTTAAAAACTGAGCAATCTAATAGTAGACTCGAAAAATGTGGTTAAGTAAAATATATTTATAGGTACACTCAACACCATTCATGATCGTGACAATCCATAACCTTGCATATCATTTCATTTCTCAACTACTAATGCTCATCATCGCAAGTTTCCAATATGAAAAAGCTTTAATAATTAACCTCAATATTTCGCAAGTGCACGAATTGTTCGTGTAGTACCTAAGGTGTCGATCCCACAAGGAGGGTTAATCTAATCCTAAAATCTAAGACTGAACTCAATTCGCAATAATTCAAAATAAACAAAACTAAACAAGAAATTATTTGAATCACGTAATTAATTCCAATAATCAAATTCGCAAATATACACAAGATAGCAAATGTAGCACCCAATCAAGAATCAAACTAAGAACTACCAAATGAGAGAAAGGGGAATTTTATCTGACTTTAATGAAAACCTAACTGATTATGAATTTATTAGATTACTAGTTCTAGACTCTCTCTCGAGTTATAATCATTAACCTTAATTTATAAACCTTAATTAGATTATTCTCATTACACAAATTTACCAGTTTGATTCAATTCTTGATTACCTAACTATAGTTAGCCCAATTTAATAATTTTTCACTTTATTCACCCCCTAGTTTATTATCGAATTATATAAGTGCAGAATTGAAATCACAAGAAATCCAATAAAAACACAACCATCAAATTTCATTAATATTAAAGACAAAATATCCCGAAGGTGAGTTTAGAGAAATCCTCAACATTCAACAAATCTATCATCTATGGCTATCTCAAATTCTATACATGTCACGACCCAGAACCACATCGGGCCTATGACAATTGCTGTATACCCGGACTAAGAATACTCACAGTACCCTTAACCCGACTATGCAAGGCTAACTGAATATCTTTTAAAAAAATATTTGGACAGCACAAAAAGGTTCCCACATAAGTCATTTACAAACCATAAGATAGTCAATAGTTAATTTACAAAATTTTTAAAGCATATCAACATAATCATGAGCCACTATACAACAAAAGAGCAAAATAGAGACTACCCACATACGGTAATGCCCTGAATATGTCAAAAGACAGCACAAACCACACAGAGCTTCAAGCTCACAAATTAACCTGCATGGATGGGAAGTGGAGGGGGTGAGCTCACGATGTACTCAATGAGCAAAAGAAACATATATCACAAATAGAACCCGATACACACCAAAACGGTCTAAATAACCTAAAAACAGTTTTATACATCTAACATGCACATAACTACCTATGAAGTGAATATGTATGACATAAAACATATAGACCTAGTCTATGGCTCATGCCATACTAGCTAGGAACCACATAGGCCTAGCCTATTTATCACTCTTGCAGTGAACATAGGTTCCAGTTCCAGTACGCTTAAGTAGAAAAGCATCATATGTAAAAAATCAAATCTCGTCAGGAAGCCAAATCTCATAATAAGCCAAAACAATTATATGTGTCACCACTAGTCGGCCAAACTAGTGTACACACCCACCAAATCTTGATGTTGGCTCAATTTTCATCTGTGGTGAGTCCAGACTACAGTCGATAAGAGCGCCATGATCCTAAGTGATGACCTCGTCGGTGACCAAACCTCTAAGTGTGCAATCACCCGCGAGCCCTATAGAATGGTGTCGTTACAAGGACTTGACTTTTATGTACCAGCGTCAAGGGTACGGGGGTCGCTTAATCTGTTGTGCCCAGCACACAATTGGCCAATCGTTTCCTCGCCAATCACAAAAAAAATTCATATGTAAATATTAAATACAAAAATCAAATAAGGTACCATGCCTTTATTTATCGGTCCAACCAATAAAATGGAACCTTGCCATAGCTCTAAGCTAAAAGAGAACATATACTTGCAGCATAAATGACTCGGTTATGCATATGTAAGTTCCAAAATGTTATTTCATGTAGTGACAGTCATCTTTTGAAATCAAAGTGCGAAGTTATTCAAAAATGTAGTTTCAGAAAATCAAACATTGTTCTTTTCACTTCAATTGTAGGTTTGTTGAAAACAATATCATTTCTCAAAATATGAAATAAAAACATCAGTTTCACTCTAAGTTCAAAGAATTATTCAAAACAATGTCGTTTATTAAATACATAAGTATACTAGCATTTATTTGATAATCAATTCTACTATGCATTACCCAGGTTCAAAATTCAAATACAAGTCATTATGCATGTCTTGGAATGTCCTAATCTCATTTGAGAGATATGTTTTCTCCAACTCACCTCAAAAGAAGGTGTACATGCCTTTAACTTCAACAATCCTCTGTACGAGCTCCTTGATTCACAGCTCCCAAGCCTTTATACATACAAATGTAATGTACTTACTACTCAAACATATAACTCATATTTATACCCCATTACATAAGTGTATAAAACTCAACTCTTATTATTCACATAAGCTTTCTTTTGCATTTTCCAAGTCATTTAATGCCTTGATCCAATACTTACACGTTTCAACGCATAAATGAGTACATTTTTATCCAAACACATTAGGCCAATACTCATCAATCTAAGTAACAATTCAAGTTTACTTTAAGTAAACATGAAAGCCTCTTTCCAATGCACACCATCAAAATCCTTAAATCCTAAGCCAAGTTCACTTAGGCATTACCTAAAGGCATAAACTTAGAAGCCTCCTTCTAATGTACTTCCTCATTTTTCATCATCAATTCACATTATACATACCCAGTTAACATCATAGAGTTCATTTAAACCATCAATTTCAAAAGATATTCAAAATTTCACAAACTTTCACTACAGAGAGACCATTTCGGTTTTGGCTTAAAGAAGCTTCTCCATGACCCATTTCATTCATCTAAACCATGTTTCATGCATATTCAAGCATAAAGAACAACATATCTTAACACCAAACTCAAAATCATAATGTAGAGAGAGATGAGACAAAATTTACCTAAACATTTCTTTAGTGATATCTTCCAATCCTTTGAGAATTTCTCAAATATAATGATAGATTTGAGTTCATTGACCCCAAATTACCTTAGAACACCTTGGTTTGGGTTGAAGAATAAAAAAAAAAGTGGTGAAAGATGGGTGATGGCTGAAACTCCACTTTTCCTCCTCTCTTCTCCTTTCTTCTTCTTTCTTTTAACTAAAACAAAGTGGTTTAATGCAAAATAAAGGGGGTGCATGACCATAAGGTGAAGAAGGGTCTAGGATTTGACTCTTCTTTGGCTAAACATGGTGAATTTACCTTTTTGCCCGTAGTTTATGTGAAATTACCATTACACCCTCCAAACTTTTTATAAATTTGCAATTAAGCCCAATATTTGAGAATGACCAAAACTTTTATTTTCATTTTGATCCTTGGACTTTTACAAATTATAATTAAGCCCCTTAACTTTACAAAGTTACATATTGGTCCTCTAAGAATTAAAAAATTACATTTAGCTTCTAACAATTTGCAAATAAGCCCTTATGTACATCAACTTTTCAAATTAAGCTTTCTAAGTGTCCAATAAGTCTATAAATCATGTCTAATCACCTCTAAGGCATTCGAACATGTTTAACTTGGCCATCATGGCCATATCCATCCAATGGAATCAATTTTACACACTTCGAAGCTTATATATTAAAATTTTCCAAGATTTCGCAATACCGATGAACTCTAAGTTCATGTAAGAGCATATACCATTATATATCACTGGCATAAATACCAAAAGGATTTAAATACATTTTTGAGCTCTTATACAACCATGTATATGTCAATATACAATAGTATCTCCAAGTATAGACCAATGCAAAAAGGGCTCAAAAAATTCAGCGTTACAAGTATTCCCCCCCTCAAAAGAGTTTTCGTCCTTGAAACTCCTAAGTCGAGGATACAAATAAATGGGGGTACTGATGTCTCATAGCATCTTCAGGTTCCCATATCATCTCCTCGACCCTGTCCCTCTTCCAAAGAACTTTAACCGTAGGAACTTCCTTACTGTGCAACCTCTTTATCTGTCGATCCAAAATTTGGACTGATTTCACCTCAAAACTCAGGTCTTCTTTTAGCTCCACTGGAGGTGTTTCCAAAATATGAGATGAGTCTGGTATATAATTCTTAAGCATCGAGACATGGAACACATTATGGATCCTTTCCAAATCTGGTGGCAATTCCATCCGATACGCCACGGTCTAGATGCACTCTAGGATACGGAAAGGTCTGATATATAAAGCGTTCAATTTTCTCTCGGTTCTGAAATCGGATTATACCTTTCCATGGTGATATCTGAAAAAAAACCATATCACCAACTACAAACTCCAATGCTCATCGCCTCTTATCCGCATAACTCTTTTGACGATTCTGGGTAGCTTTCATTTTCTCCTAGATGACTTTTACTTTCCAAGTAGTAATTTCTATCAATTCGGCTCCTTCGACTTTATTTGTACCAACCTCATCCCAACATAAAGGTGTCCTACACTTTATCCCATAAAGTGCTTCATATGGTGGCATACCGATACTTGTCTGATAACTATTGTTATAAGCAAATTCTATCAAAGGTAGGTACTGGTCCCAACTTCCTTGGAATTCCATTACACATGCTCTTAGCATGTCCTCCAGTGTCTGAATAGTCCTCTCTAATTGACCATCAGTCTGGGGTGAAAAGCAGTACTAAACTTCAGTTTAGTCCCCAAAGATTATTAAAACTTTGCTCAAAATTGGAAGGTGAATCTCGGATCCCCAGTCGATATTATAGAAACTGGCACCCCGTTCAGTTTCACAGTCTCATCAATATACAGTTTTGCCAACCTCTCCAACGAGTAGGTTGTGTGGATAGGCAAAAAATAAGAAGACTTCGTCAATCTATCCACTATAACCCAAATAGCATCTTGACCCTTCGATGTACGAGGTAGTCCAACTACAAAGTCCATTGTCACGTGCTTCCACTTCTATTCCAAAATGGGCAAAGACTGTAACGTACCCGCCAGCTTCTGTTGACAGGGAAGGCATCTGGTCACAAATTTCACTATCTCTCTCTTCATCCCTGGCCACCAATAGCTCTCTCTAAGAGTTCGATACATTTTGCTGCTACCAAGATACATAACATATGCCGAACTGTAAGTTTCTTCCAAGATAGCTCGCCTGAGATCTTCGTCATCTAATACATATACTTTGTTTTTGAAGACTAACAACCCGTCTTCTCTTAGTCGGAACCCCTCATCCTCTTTGGATGGTAATTTCTCTCGAATGACCTTTAATTCTGGGTCATCAACCTAAAAATCTCCTAATCTCATCAAATAGTGTTGGTCAAACTTTAAACTGTGCTAGCAGTGTTCCATTATCCTCAGCCACTGAGAGTCTAACCCCAAGGCTCCGTATACACATCAAATAAGTCATATAAAGAATTTTCTTGACAGTCACTACCGAACAGGACTTATGACTCAGTGCATTGGCTACCATATTTTTTTCCCGGGTGATAGTCAATCACTAAGTCATAATCCTTAATTAATTCCATCCATCTCCTTTGTTTGAGGTTTAGGTCCTTCAGTGTCATTAGGTACTTTAGGCTCTTATGGTCTGTGTATATACGGAAAGTCTCCCCATAAAGATAGTGTCTCCAAATTTTAAATGCAAACACCACCACTGCGAGCTCAAAATCATGAGTAGGATATTTTAGCTCGTGCTTCTTTAGCTGTCTAAAAGCATATGCAATCAATCACCTGGCCTGCATAAGTACACAGCCAAGTCCCTGATGATTAGCATCACTGTATACCTTATACTCAACCCCTTGGGTAGTTAAAGCAAACACTGGTGCAGAAGTCAATCGTCTCTTCAGTTCCTGAAAACTCGCCTTGCATTTATCATCCCACTGAAATTTTACCCCTTATGGGTAAGCCTCGATAAAAGGGCTACAAATACTGAAAAGCACTTAATAAATCTTTGATAATAACCAGCTAACCCTAGAAAGTTGCGAACTTTTGTCACATTCTTGGGTTGTTCCCACTCAAGTATAGCTTCCGCTTTTTTTTGAATCCACATAAATACCTTCTTCTGATACCACATGCCCGAGAAATCCTATCTCCTTCAACCAAAATTCACACTTTGAAAACTTCGCGTACAACTGTCTTTTGCGAAGTATTTGCAGTACAATCCGAAGATGTCTAACATGCTCTTTCCCATCTTTAGAATAAATCAGAAGATCATCAATGAAGACTATGACAAAATGATCTACATAAGGATGAAACACCCTATTCATGAGATCCATAAATGCTGCAGGTGCATTTGTCAATCCAAATGGCATCACCAAAAATTCATACCTCGTCTGAAAAGTAGTCTTGTGTATAGAGCTTTCAGCAATCTTTAACTGTTGGTACCCAGACCTCAGATCTGTCTTTGAGAATACTATAGCTCCTATCAACTGATCAAATAAGATGTCAATCCTGGGGAGTGGATATTTATTTTTGATGGTAACCCTGTTTAATTACCGATAATCAATACATAAGTGCAGGGTCCCATCCTTTTTCTTGACAAAAAATACTGGTGCTCCCCACGGTTAATGACTTGGTCTAATGAAGTCCTTTTCTAATAACTCTTGCAGCTGAACCTTCAGCTTTTTTAATTCAGCTAGTGCCATACGATACGATGGTAAAGATATCGGTGTTGTCTCCAAGACTAAGTCAATCGCAAAATCAAACTCTCGATCAGGTGGTAATCTAGGTAACTCCTCCGGGAAGACATCGGGGAACTCACATACAATAGGAACATCTCCAAGTTTGACCCTTTATGCTGAAGTGTCAATCACATGTGCGAGGTATGCCTGGCATACCCGACGAATCAACTTCTTAGATATCAAACAACTCAGGAACATCCATCTGTCACCAATAAATTTAATCGGGACTTCACCCTGAGTGTCAAACTCCAACTCTTTCTTATAACAATCAACCCTGGCGCGGTGCCTCTCTAACCAGTCAATCCCCAATATCACCTTGAAATCTTGGAGATCGAGGGGAATAAGATCTATCTTTAACACAGCATCACCGACCTTTACCTCACAGGCCGTATATACTTCATCACAAGCCACTTGCTCTCTAAGAGGAGTGACTATAATGAAAGGGGGATCTAACGACTTCAGGGGATGACTAATGTCTTTGGTGAAGGTCACATTGATAAAGGATCTTTGCACGTTGATGTCGATCAAAAACTATTATCTCTACCGAGAACTCATATAACACCTTATAACACTACGTGTTAGCAAATGCTGGTTTTGCGACTGCTTCAGCGCTATGTTCCTTTAGCTCAAGTCACAAAGGTCTAACCTTGTGATGACTTACCCTTCCTCGTCCAACCATGCTATCACTATAAAATCAAAGAAAAAGACGTTATTTAATAAAATAGATAGGACTAAGCCTAACTTATCCGATGTCTTAAACACCCCAAACAATGTCGACAAGCACTCTCGCTGAGGTCGAAATCATCCGACCGTTAAGGACATCAACTTAATAATCCGAGACTCAATTTCTAGACCAAAGACCGTCGACACCCAAACTCAACTCCTAAGGCTCATGAATCTTTTGAAAACGGTAATAACACTTTTGAAAATGTAAAAACCATGCTCTGATACCAATTTAATTGTCACGACTCAGAACTACATCGGGCCCATGACAACCGCCGCATACCCGAGCTAAGGATACTCACAGTACCCTTAACCCGACTATGTAAGGCTAATTGAATATCTTTAAAAAAAACATTTGGAAAGCACAAAAGGGTTCCCACATAAGTCATTTACAAACCATAAGATAGTCAATAGTTAATTTACAAAATTTTTAAAGCATATCAACATAATCATGAGCCACTATACAATAAAAGAACAAAATAGAGACTACCCACATACGGTAATGCCCTGAATATGTGAAAAGACCGCACGAACCACTCAGAGCTTCAAGCTCACAAATTAACCCGCATGGTTGGGAAGCGGAGGGGGTGAGTACACTATGTACTTAGTGAGCAGAAGAAACATATATCACAAGTAGAACTCGGTACACACTAAAACGGTCTAAATAACCTAAGAACAATTTTATACATCTAACATACACATAACCACCTATAAAGTGAATATGTATGACATAAAACATATAGACCTAGCTCATGTCATACTAGTTAGGAACCACATAGGCCTAGCCTATTTATCACTCTTGCAGTGAACATAGGTTCCAGTTCTAGTATGCTTGAGTAGAAAAGCATCATATGTAAAAAATCAAATCTCGTCAGGAATCCAAATCTCATAATAAGCCAAAACAATTATGTCTGTCACTATTAGTCAGCCAAACTAGTGTGCACACCCACCGAATCTCAGTGTTGGCTCGACTTTCATCTGTGGTGAGTCCAGACTATGGTCGACAAGAGTGTCATGACCCTAGGTGATGACCTCGTCGGTGACCAGACCTCTAGGTGTGCAATCACCCACGAGCCCTGTAGAATGGTGTCATTACAAGGACTCGACTTTTATGTACTAGCGTCAAGGGTACGGAGGTCGCTTAATCTGTTGTGCCCAGCACACGATTGGCCAATTGTTTCCTCACCAATCACAAAAAAAATCATATGCAAATATTAAATACAAAAATCAAATAAGGTACCATGTCTTTATTTATCGGTCCAATTGATAAAATAGAACCTTGCCATGGCTCTAAGCCAAAAGAGAATATATACATGCAGCATAAATGACTCAGTTATACATATGTAAGTTCCAAAATGTTATTTCATGCAGTGACAGTCATCTTTTGAAATCCAAGTGCGAAGTTATTCAAAATTTTAGTTTCAAAAAATCAAACATTGTTCTTTTCACTTCAATTGTAGGTTTGTTGAAAACAATATCATTTCTCAAAATATGATATAAAAACATCAGTTTCACTCCAAGTGCAAAGAGTTGTTCAAAACAATGTCGTTTATTAAATACATAAGTATAATAGCATCTATTTTAGAAGCAATTCTACTATGCATTACTTAGGTTCAAAATTCATATACAAGTCATTATGTATATGTTAGAATGTTCTATTCCCATTTGAGAGATATATTTTCCCTAACTCACCTCAAAAGAAGGTGTACACTCCTTTAACTTCAACAATCCTCTGTATGTGCTCCTTGATTCACAGCTCCCGAGCCTTTATACATACAAATGTAATGTACTTACTACTCAAACATATAACTCATATTTGGACCCTATCACATAAGTGTATAAAACTCAACTCTTATTCACATAAGCTTTCTTTTGTATTTTCTAAGGCATTTAATGCCTTGATCCAATACTTACACATTTCAAAGCATAATTGAGTACATTTTTATTTAAGCACATTAGGCCAATACTCATCAATCTAAGTGACAATTCAAGTTTACTCTAAGTAAACATGAAAGCCTCTTTCCAATGCACACCATCAAAATCCTTAAATCCTAAGCCA
>JANQAP020347638.1:0-10835 GCA_026874005.2 Erythroxylum coriaceum | reverse complement strand
TTTCTTAATTAGTATCACTGGACTATAGAATGGATTGACGCTCTAACGAATGGTACCCTGTTGGAGCATATCATTCATTAGATCCTCCACCACATTTTTTTGCAGACCTGCATATCGATAAGGTCAAAGATTCATTACCTCCATCCCTTTATTAAATGGAATCCTGTAATCATGGAATCCGGATGGAGGTAATCCTCTCGGCTCTTCAAATACTATTGCAAATTGTTTCAACAACCCTTGTAATTTGTCTTTAAAAAGCAAAAATGATCCCTCCTTCGTATCTGGTACTCCTGCCACTCTCAATTCAACTTGTTTAATTTGCAATCCCTCCTCTATATCTGGTACTTCTGCCACTCTCAATTTGACTTATTTAATTTCCCTATCTCCCACTTCTGCCATTTTCGACACTACCATGAAACAACAGATGATATCCTTATCACTCCATATTTTTGTTAATTTCTTGTCAAGTATTTGCATCAGCTTCTGGTGTCTTAAGCTCATAAGCTCCATCTCCTCTCCTAACCAATAGAATTTCTTAGTTCCTTTGTGGTAATTAAACATAATATCATCCAGCTCCAACAATCACTACACCCCTAATACCATATCAGTACCCCCTATGTCTATCACCAATGCATCAGTACAAAATTTTTGACCTCCCACCTACCAACATAAATTTCTACATATGTGCTTAAAGCTCAACTTCAACTTCATTCCTCCCCCAACCATCACAGATAATTCCTTCACTTTTTTTAACTGTTTTCCCAATCTATATATAAGTTTTCGATTTGCAAAATTATGTGTACTCTCCCCATCCACTAGCATATGTATCATAATATTGTTCAACATACCTTACACCTTAATTTGTTGATATTTTTCCATTGATACTCTGGACATTACTTGTTGTGATATGTTGGGTAGATCTTCTTCTTCTATCAAAGCACTCTCTTCATTCTCCTGTTCATCATCCATAATATACATGTGTAACATCTTCTTTTTTCATTTATGGCCGAGGACATACTTTTCCTCACACCAAAAATATAATCCCTTTACTCATCTCTCATCTAATTCCTTGTTAGAGGTTGTTTTACTCCATTTAACCTCCCTTTCATGCTTTTGACCTACTTACGGTGAAGTAGGTAAAAGTTTAAGGGATCTTTGGCATTTAGAGGACTCGCAGCATAAGCCCCTCTCTCGTGCACTATTACCAGAAACCACACTGTGTCACCACCTTCTGTAGCATCCCGTCTCTCAAATTATTGAGAGATTTAAAGAGTTAGACTAATAAGTCATATAAGCGATACCATATAGGATGAAATTGGTACAACTATTACTTATTTTCATAAATATGTTCATTCATAAATATGTTCAAATGCATCATATTAGCATACATGTATAAATTGTGAATTAGACAAATTGCACTCAATTGGCATACTCCAGGGTATGAAATTAAGATAAACGTCACAAATGACTGAGCTTAAGAAATGTGATATGAATGAGTATTTCCAATGTCTTGTACGTTAGTTTACCAATGACAAGAATTGATGAACCATAATTAGTAACTTTGGAATCAATTGGTACGATTGAGAGATTTATAAATTAATGTGTATTTGTGGATTAAGAAAAATGTCAAGTGTCAAGACAATTAATAAATAACAATAGAAATAATTGACAAATGGCAACAGAAATAATTGACAAGTGGCATTAGGATTTATTGAAAAGTGATATACAAAATTGGGTGGCAATTTTAGAAATTGGGAGACAATGGACTAGTTATTAAATGATTGGGAGTACCATTACATTAAGATATTATTTTGGTTATTATATGGTGAGTGTCATGACATGGGTCATGATACTCACCAAGCATTTTTAATCTCCATGTTATAACCCATAATTATTACATCTATTGAAAGACCATCCTTATCTCTCCATTGTCTTTCACTCTCACAAATACTATCATCTTCTTCTTTCATACACGATGCTTTCATAACCCAATCATCAACGTTGAGAGTCTTGCTCTCATCTTTCACTTTATCACTTCAACACCTTGTTACCTTCTTCGTGTTGATGAAACCCACTGCTATTCCATCTTGTTCATGAATATGATGATGACCATGTAACATGGGAAAGCTAGGGTTTCATGGTCATTTGAAGAAGCTTGGAGTTTAATCAAGTAAGTTATACATCAAACTTCGTGGGTTGTTTTAAATGAATCATATATGGTGATTGTTTTTATATTAAAGGAATATGAAAATGTTGTTGAATATATGTGTAACATGGATGAAGAATGAATAAATATGTTCTATTTTGAGGGTATAAATCATGGATTGATTGGTTGTTGTAGAGATAGATTAATGGTGATATTGGAGTAGAAAGTGTGCAGGAATATTGATAAACTAATGTCTACATTGATGTCTTATTTTTTTGTATATGATGAGAAACAACTTATGATAATTAAGGGATGATTGATAGTGAAAATGGTGATGAATAAGTGAGGAAAGTTGATAAATAAATGTATGTGTCTATGTTCTGTTTTGGGTATATGAGAAATGTGAGTTATAAGTTGTTGTGAGAGGAAATAGATTGAGCTTTGAAGTTAAAGAAAAGACTAGTATAGTGTTCTTGAAATGAGAAGAACTAAAATGGTAGTAAACAATAAAGATTATATTTGAATTGTATGTGATTGGTGATCAATGATTTATGAATTGTTTGATGGATGTTTTTGAATTCAAATGGAGATGAGAATGAAGAGGAAATGAAGTAGAAAAGATGGACTTTATCTATGATGTCTTGAACATAGTATGAAAGAGTTTAAATTTGGAAAAAAATGCAAGAAATAGGGTAAGCCACGCTCGTGGCACCCATCCCACGATCGTGGGCAAAAGCATTAGCTTCTGTCATGACACGCCACGATCATGGGCAAGTTTTGGGAATGGTGACTTTAGTTTTATGCAACTGTTGAATCAACTAAAGATAGGGTACTTTCCTATGATGCAATTAGATTCGAATGAGGATCGAAATAAACTAGTTAGATGCCTAATTTGTTAATAAAGAGCTTGATATATAAGTTAAAAATTGATGTATTAACATGAGAATGAATTGATGATATCATGTACCCAAATCTGGAAATTTATAAGTATTATATGAATGAAAGTGTTCTTATGGAAGAAAATGAGATACAAGGAAAGAGAGTAAGTTGTATTAAGTTATATTGAATTATGTGATTCAAAGAAGATGGATATTGTCATTAAGTAAGGATGATTGAAAAATTGGATATTATGTGATCATTAAATGCTAGAAAAGAGATTGAAGACTATGTGACTGATGAACGTATGAAACATGGAATTAGAGAAATCAAGTATACTTGAGGTATTAACTTAAGTGAAACTAGTTATATCTAAGTGACAATGATAGAATGACCAAGAGATGTGATTAAGGATAAATACCCGGAATAGTCAAATTGAGCATACATTGTACATAACACATATATGTATGTGCGTGTATGATTACATACTAATGTGACTGATTAAAATTAATAATGTGTGAAATTCGCGTGTATTGCTTGAATATAGATACAAAAGATTGAACTTCACTGTCTAGACATTTCCAGATCATGAAGGCAAATGCTAATCTGGAGCATCAGGTGAGTCAACCTAGATGGTCTCACATTGATTGATTATTCTGTTTAAATTTTTGTATTGAATTATTATTGATGTGAATGTGTTGACTCCAGACATTGATAGTCCGAGGCATTTGATGAATGAGATTAGCATTGGAAGTGCTCATTGTATGTGAATCTAACGAAAATAAATGTACTCAATATGATTGTCGAATGTCGAACTTAGGTCCGATGAAATCAAAATGTGAAAGCGATTATACATGAAAATATGAAAGTGAATGTGTAAACTGAATAAATGTGACTGATTGAATATATAAGATTTGATGCATTTCATTATATGATACGCATGATCAGATAAAGGTAATTGTGATCGGAGTGGCCACCAAAAAAGAGCTTAAAGCTCAGAATGTGTGTAAGAGCCTCAAGTTCACTATATAAAATGAGCCCGATATCTCCAACAGATACGGCACAATTATCAATGAACCTGGTATCCACAATAGATAGGGACAGTTAAAGGCACTCGGTCATAATAAAGTAACAACTGAAAATGAGTCACATGTGCATTGCGTATACATAAATTGATGTGTATTAAATGAATGACTGAAATGAGTTATATGTACTGTTCCGAAGCTGAAATGTGAAATGATATGTAAAATCTGAATATGTGAATTGTTTGTGAATATGAATATGTGAAATGCCATTGTGTTTAAAATGAGTGAGCCATCGATGAAGGTTCGCTCACTGAGTTTGCAAAACTCACCAAAATTGCAAAGTTATTTTTTAGGTTCAAGGGACATCCAATTAAACAAATTGGAGTATAGCCACTGAAATCAGACATGAGCTAAGGGTCAGGATCAGTTTGCACCTGCATATGTTTTCAGTCATTTTGTATTAAGATTTGTATTTTGCAATTATTGTACAATGAATTGGTAAATTCTGAAATGTAATGATTTTTTTGACTAGATATGTTTGTGAATAAAATGGATCAGTAATTGTGATAATAATTGTGACTGGTGATGTTTATGAATAAAATGGGCCAAAAACAATTATTAGCTTTCTGAAAATGTGTGTGATGCGTGAAAAATTTGCAATGAGTTTGATTGATTGTCTTAATATGCCACTCTCATAGAGTCTGTTCTCAAATACTGTCGGTACGTTCAGGAATATGCCCTATGAGAGTGGGGTGTTACAAAGGTGGTATCAAAGCCCAAGCTTAGTATCTTAAATGGGCATTTTTCAAAGTATATATCAAGGTATATGCATCATAACATGTCATAACATGCGGTGGCAACTGATCCCCAGTCTGAGTCTCATTTACATAAGTCACACGTATGAACATTCATTAAGAGTCGAAGTTGTTAGAAACAATGAGAAGAAGGATGATCTATCAGAGTGAAAGAAAATGAAGGTTTGTGGATATCTTGAAATAAGAAATACTACATAGCTCGATATGATAAACAAAGATTAAGTATATTTGTATTTGTGATTATATCAGTGAATATGATATCAATATTGTACTGTGGTTATATATCTTAGAATTGATATAGATGTGGAAATATTTTCATGGATTAACTGAGAAAAGCAGACATATAAATAGAAATGATAAGATTAAAGTGTACAAGTCAAGTTGAAAGAAAACAAAATTTACTATGACGTTGAGAGGTTGAACTTGGAATTGAAATGGTTGTTTGATTAATATGATAAGAGTTATGATTTAACATAAGAACATGTCAGTGAATTTGAGATCAAAACTTGATGGTGGTTATGCATCTATAATTCTGAATTGATTGAGAACATACGTATGTAAGATGAAATAAATGAAAATTGGGAGATGAAATAAATGATAACGAGATATGTTGGAGTCTTTAAGGTTACATTGACAGGTTATTGTGAATGATGTTATTAAGCATCTCTGTATTATATGCTTGGAGATGGTATAGGAAGTGATCTACGACCTATTAAATGCTCTTAAGTCTTAGTCCCCATAGTTAAATCTATGAGAAGAATCTGAGTAGTGCAGTGGAAGCACGGAATTAGGTGGTTGTATCAAAATGGTAACAACTATGGAGAAATAACTTTTGTATATTCTAATGTCTTCTGGAATTAATTGAGATCAAAGTATTATTTGCATAAGATATTAATTGATGACTTTTAAAAAATACATCTCTAGATAAGATGTAATAATCTTGATGGAACATACTAAAGTATAAAAGTAAATAAATCTGCCTAATGCTTCACTGAACTTTATTATAAAGAATATTTTAATTATGTAAGATATGATAGAAATTGATCTTATTGAGGTATAATGAATGGTTGAAAAGCGATGATGAATATAGTTGACTGATAAAGAGTATGTAAATAGTACAGATGATTAAGGAGAGAAATCTTCTTTTGATAAAAACTTTCATCGAATTATATCATATAAATCAAATGTTCCATTTCTAGGAATGAATGACTATTAAACAAATCAGAAGTGAATATTAGAATCAGTTAGAAATGGGACTCAGGCATAAAAAGCATAATATGTTATAGAGAGTACACGTATTCTATTTGATGAAAGGTAGCCCAATTACATTATTAGGTTCATGAATTTAAGGTGATACTATTGCTATTGTGAGAAGAACTTAGGTCCACACTATATTCTCTGCTATTATGTTCAAAAGGTATAAGTTAGTTTTGATGTCTGTGTTATCAATTTAGAAAATTAAGATTTCAAATGATGTGAATTATGAGGAAAATCAATAAAAATACACAAACATCAGGATAAACAGTTAAGAAATCTGAGGAAATTGAATGAATAGAGAAAAGAAGTCAATTGGATAATGAGAAAAACATGAAACAATATTACCCCCGTCTGTGGAATCAATTAGTTAAGAAATTTGAAGACGAAATGTCTTAAAGAGGAGGAGAATTGTAACATCCCATCTCTCAAATTGTTGAGAGATTTAAAGAGTTAGACTAATAAGTCATATGAGCAATACCATATAGGACGAAATTGGTACAACTATTACTTGATTTTCATAAATATGTTCAAATGCATCATATTAGCATACACACATAAGTGTGAATTAGATAGATTGCACTCAATTGGTATATTCTAGGGTATAAACTTAAGATGAATGTCACAAATGACTAGGCTTAAGAAATGTGATATGAATGAGTATTTCCAATATCGTGTACGTTAGTTTACCAATTGACAAGAATTTATGAACCATAATTAGTAACTTTGGAATTAATTAGTACGATTGAGAGATTTATTAATTAATGTGTATTTATGGATTAAGAAAAATGCCAAGTAGCAAGACAATTGATAAATAGCAGTAGAAATAATTGACAAATGGCAACAGAAATAATTGACCAGTGGCATTAGGATTTATTAAAAAGTGATATACAAAATTGGGTGGCAATTGGTTTAGAAATTGGGAGACAATGGAGTAGTCATTAAATGATTGGGAGTACCATTACATTAAGATATTATTTTGTTTATTAAGTGGTGAGTGTCATGACATGTGACATAACACTCACCAAGCATTTTTAATCTCCATGTTATAACCCACAATTATTACATCTATTAAAAGACCATCCTTATCTCTCCATTGTCTTTCACTCTCATGAAATACTCTCATCTTCTTCATCTCTTCTTCTTTCATACACGATGCTTTCATAACCAAATTATTAATGTTGAGTCTTGCTCTCATCTTTCGCCTTATCACTTTAACACCTTGTTACCTTCTTCATGTTGATGAAACCCCCTGTTATTCCATCTTGTTCTTGAATATGATGATGATCGTGTAGCATGGGAAAGCTAGGGTTTCATGATGATTTGAAGAAGCTTGAAGTTTAATCAAGTAAGTTATACATAAAACTTTATATGTTGTTTTAAATGAAACATATATATTGATTGTTTTGATATTAAAGGATTATGAAAATGGTGTTGAATATATGTGTAACGTGGATGAAGAATGGATAAATATGTTCTATTTTTGGGGGTATAAAATCATGGATTGATTGGATGTTGTAGAGATAGATTAATGGTGATAATGGAGTAGAAAGTGTGCTGGAATATTGATAAACTAATGTATGCATTGATGTCTTATTTTGGAGTATATGATGAGAAACACCTCAAGATAATTAAGGGCTGATTAATAGTGAAAATGGTGATGAATGAGTGAGGAAAGTTGATAAATAAATGTATGTGTCTATGTACTGTTTTGGGTAGATGACAAATATGAGTTATAAGTTGTTATGAGAGGAAATAGATTGAGCTTTGAAGTTAAAAAAAGACTAGTATAGTGTTCTTGAAATGAGAAGAATTAAAATGATAGTAAACAACAAAGATTATATTTGAATTGTATGTGATTGGTGATCAATGATTTACAATTTTTTTATGGATGTTTTTGAGTTGAAATAGAGATGAGAATGAAGAGGAAATGAAGTAGAAAAGATGGACTATATGTATAATGTCTTGAACATAGTATGAAAGTGTTTAAATTTGGAAAAAATGTTAGAAACAGGGTAGGCCACGATCGTGGCACCCATCCCACAATCATGGGCAGAAGCATTAGCTTCTATCACGACACCACACGATCGTGGGTGAGGTCTGGTAATGGTGACATTTAGTTTTATGGAATTATTAAATCAACTAAAGATAAGGTACTTTCCTAAGATACAATTAGATTTGAATGAGGATCGTAATGAACTAGTTAGATGCCTAATTTGTTAATAAAGAGCTCGATATATAAGTTGAATATTGATGTAATAACATGAGAATGAATTGATGATATCATGTACCCAAATCTAGAAATTTATAAGTATTATATGAATGAAAGTGTTCTTAGGGAAGTAAATGAGATCTAAGGAAAAAGAGTAAGTTGTATTAGGTTATATTGAATTATGTGATCCAAAGAAGATGGATATTGTGAATTAAGAATGATTGAGAAATTGGATATTATATGATCATAAAATGCTAGAAAAGAGATTGAAGACTATGTGATTGATGAACGTATGAAATATGGAATGAGAGAAATCAAGTATGCTTAAGGTATTAACTTAAATGTAAACTAGTTATATCTAAGTGCCAATGATTGAATGACCAAGAGCACACACACACACACACATATATGTATGATTAAATACTAATGTGACTAATTAAAATTAGCAATGTGTGAAATGCGTGTGTATTTCTTGAACATAGATACACAAGATTGAACTTCACCATCAAGACGTTTCTAGATCATGAAGGCAAATGTTAATCTGGAGCGTACGATGAGTTAACCTAAATGGTCTCACATTGATTGATTATTCTGTTTAAATTTTTGTATTGAATTGTTATTGATGTGAATGTGTTGATTCTGGACATTGATAGTCCGAGGCATTTGATGAATGACATTAGCATTGGAAGTGCTCATTGTATATGAATCTGACAGAAATAAATGTACTAAATATGATTGTTGAATGTCAGACTTAGGTTTGATGAAATTGAAATGTGAAAGTAATTGTACATGAAAAGGTAAAAGTGATTATACATGTGTAAACTGAATAAATGTGATTGATTGAATATATGAGATTTGATGCATTTCATTACATGATATGCTTGATCAGATAAAGGTAGTTGTGACCAGAGTAGCCATCGAATAAGAACCTTAAGCACACTATGTAAAATGAGCTCGGTATTCCCAATAGATACAGGACAATTATCAATGAGCTCGGTATCTACAATGAATACAAGATAGCTAAAAGGAACTTAGTTACAACAAAGTAACAACTGAAAACGAGTTATATGTGCATTGCATATATATAAATTGATGTGTATTAAATGAATGATTGAAATGAGTTATATCTATTATTCCGAAACTAAAATGTGAAATGATGTGCAAAATCTGAATATGTGAATTGTTTATGAATCTGAATATTTGAACTACCATTATGTTTAAAATGAGTGAGCTATCGACGAAGGTTCGCTCACTGAGTTTTCAAAACTGGCCAAAATTGCAACGTTGTCTTTCAGGTTCAAGGGATATCTAGTTAGATAAATTAAAGTTTAGCTACTGAAATTAGACATAAGCTAGGATCGGGATCAGTTTACACCTGCATATGTTTTCAGTCATTTTGTAATAAGATTTGTATTCCACAATCATTGTATAATGAATTGGTGAATTCTAAAATGTAATGACTTTTCTGACCAGATATGTTTGTAAATAAAAAGGATCAGTAATTATAATAACAATTGTTACTGGTGATGTTTATGAATAATGCGGGTCGAAAATAATTATTGGCTTTCTGAAAATGCGTGTGATGTGTGAAAAATTTGCAATGAGTTTGATTGGTTATCTTGACATGCTACTCTAGTAGAGTCTGTTCTTGAATACCGTTAGTACGTTCAGGAATATGCCCTGTGAGAGTGTGGCGTTACACCTTCTCATGCTTCCGAGCCAACTCATATGCTTGTTGGAGAGTTCTTGGACTCCTCAACTTAATCGGATATTCAGTTTCTTATTTCAACCCTTTTAAGAACATACTCACCAAGTATGGCTCGAACATCACCAATTTTTGCAACAACAAATCGAACTCTGCACAATATTCTTTAACTGTACCTCTCTGTTTCAAGTCTTTGAGTTCTCCAATTGAGTCTTCAAAAGCTGTCTCTCCAAACCATTGTTCAAGAGCCAACAAATATTCCCCCCAGCTAGGAAGATCCCTCGTCATTTTGTTCCACACATATAACTCATGCCAAGCAAGAGCCTCTCCTTCCAAGTACATCGTCGTAAGACCAACCTTCAACTCCGATGGTGTACGATCGACTGTAAAAAATTGCTCATATTTGAACACCCTTGTACGTAAGTTTTCCCCTTTGAACACTAGTAACTCAATCTTGCTACATCTTCTAGCAATCATGTAATGACTCCCGTACCTTCCATCACCACTGTCATTTTCTGGAACTCTTTGATCAGTGGTCCCTCGGACTACATTCTCACTGTGATCATGCTGAAATAATTAAGTAATCCAATCTTTAAGCTCTTGCATACCCCGTTTGTGTCTCATTTCCAACCTTTGCATTTAACCCTGCAATGCTTCTTCCATCCTTCGCAACTCCTGTTGTAACACCCCACTCCCGCTGGACCCGAACCCGAACCCGATATCGACGATGATATCCGAGTCCGTGCCCCGCGAGGGTGGTGTGCTACATCACTAAACAATCAAAAGTCGGTATAAATTTTTT
>JANQAP020346710.1:0-17212 GCA_026874005.2 Erythroxylum coriaceum | reverse complement strand
CTCCCTTATCTTAGGATATGTGTCGGAATGACCTACGGGCGTCCCGGTGCGTACCCTAGGGTAATGGGGTGTTACACCCTTCTTCCTCTAAAGCTTGGACATAAGTCACCTTTCGTTTCTCTCCTTTTCTTTTTTTATTTTGGTCTCTCACAACTACAAACTAAAATGAAGCAACTTTGTCTTATTTTTGACTTTTTATACTCCTTTAGTGCATTCCACATGTCACCTTCCTATTAGTCCACTCAAATGACTCATTAATCCACTAACTTTTATACAAACATACCAAATTGCCCTTATTAAGTTTATTTCACCAGTTAACCAAATTACATTCAGAAAATATTTCGTAACCATCTTATTATCAAATTGACCATAAAGTACT
Organism: Erythroxylum coriaceum; assembly: GCA_026874005.2. Classification (NCBI taxonomy): domain Eukaryota; kingdom Viridiplantae; phylum Streptophyta; class Magnoliopsida; order Malpighiales; family Erythroxylaceae; genus Erythroxylum; species Erythroxylum coriaceum. The sequence continues at coordinate 16,833 of JANQAP020346710.1, read as the reverse complement.
TTAACTAGGGTCAATTCTTATTGATGGGATGCTTTAAAAAATTCGAATGGGTTTAAAATTATCAATATCCATTATTTCTAGAAAAGGCATTTTTGTTCTAAACTTTTTGAACTCCCGAAATCCATTCGATTGGAATTATTTTCGACTCATTTCAATATCATTAAATCTAATACTTATTTTAGATATTTTTCAATATTTCGAGGTTGGGTCCTCCAAAATTACTATTCACTCAGATTCACTATTTATCCAAAAATACTATTTATCGAAAGTAAAAATATATATTTAATGAAAGGAAAGGTTTAGGGTTTACAATCACCCCTCCTTATACAAATTTTGTCCTTGAAATTTAACTAAGCATATATGTTTAAAATAGGTGGGGATACAATGTACGCATTTGCTACTAAATCTGCCATTTAGCTTCCTCTATCGCATGATTCCTCCAAAATACGTTAACCAAAGGAATGATCTTATTATGCAAAACTTGTTCTATATTGTCGAGGATCTGTGCTGGTTCCTCCTCGAAAGTCAAATCTTCCTTTAAGTTCACTGTTGGTGTTGTGATTACATATGAAGGGTCTGCTAAGTACTTACGAAGCAAAGATATATGGAAGACGTTATGAATTCTTGCGAGCTCATCTGGTAGCTTCACTCAATACGCCATTGACCTAATTCTTTATATGATCTCATACAGTCCCATGTAACATGGACTTAGCTTACTACATTTCCCAAATCTAAGTACACCTTTCTAAGGGAAAATCTTAAGAAATACTCTATCTGTAATTTCAAATTCATGATCCCTATTGCGATTATCCGTATAGTGTTTCTACCTATCTTGGGATATCTTCAAATTGTCTTGAGTAACTTGAATTTTATATGTTGACACCTGTACAAGCTCGGGACTTATTAGTTTCCTCTTACCTACCTCATCCCAACATATTGGAGTTCTGCATTTTCTTCCATAAAGGGCTATTCAATACTGACCTGTTAACTATTATTGTACGCAAACTCTATTAGTGGTTGGTGCATGTCCCATTTCCCTCTAAACTCTACGACACAAGAACTAAAATAATTTTGATTCTCCAAACTTCTTGTAGTAGTCATGGAACTAGGTTGAATCCCTAGAGAACTAAACACTAGTTTCTTAATTTCAAGTAATAAAATTTAAACGGGGAGTTTTTGTTTAAATAACTGATTAACTAAAATTAATAAAAAATCAAATTAAATCAACTATATATAAAAGTGAGAAAGTCAAGATTACCAAACTCTAATTTAAGGGAAAGATCTCATCTAATTGTAACATTGATCATTGGTCTAAAAAGAATATTTTCACAATTCAAGCAATTAGTCCGAAACATATTAGGATAGCCGTAATAAGTCAAATTTTCCTAAATTAATTAGTTCAAACCCAGCATCCAAACCAAAACTTATCATCCATTGATTGGGTGTGATAGCATTCCATATCAAATAAATGATAACAATAAGCTTAGTGAAAAAGACTATAAATTAAATAATCAAGATAGTTGCAGTTATTCTACTTAGTTTTCTTGTTTATCATAAGTTAAATATGCAATTTCATAAATAACCTATTTGCTACTTGTACCAATCATTCATGACAATTATGGATCATTGAATTCATGGATAGCGATAGAATAATCAATATTAACTTAAATTGTCAGATTAATTAATATTAATCATTCATGAAATAAGAGAACTCAAGTCAAGAAATACTTGAATTAAAACATGAATAAAAGTTAAGAACAAAAAACCTCATAAAGTTACAACTAGAATATCAAATCTCCTTAAATCAGAATGATTGAGTTTAGTTACACATGGCTTTTGCTCCAATAACAAAAATAGAAGAAAGATGCAGAATTGCAAAAAAAGTAAGCAAAGAGAGCCTTTTTGTGTTGTGAGAAACATCCCTTTTATAGGATTTTTTGATCTAATCCTAATCTAATTCTAGCTTTTAAAGATGTCTATCTAAAACGAATTCAAATTCCTACATGATAAGGATAGAAGGAAGTTTCCCAGTTAAACTCTTACTCTTTAGGTGATCAGCCTTATCCACTGCAGTAATCTCTTCACTTTATCCAAATTTTGTAATTATCACCAATAGTGTCCCAATTTGATGCAATCTCTAATTTTCATCTCTTAAAACAAAACAAACATTAATTTTCATATTTAAGCTCCAAAATAATTCTAAAACAAAGGAGATCATATAAAATAATATATCAAGATAACATCTAATTAAGTGTAAGTTGAGGAGTGAGCTTCCTCTGTGATCTCTTTCTTTAATTTTCCTATATCCAATACACATAATCCTTGCTCCCTCATCACCGTACCATCTTCCCTAATCGTACGATCATTTCTCTACCTAGTCTTAATTTCGGTCTTCAACTTCATCAACTGTGGATCTTGTTTTAATCCCTCTCTAACCTAATCCACCAAAATGGGACGAACATAAAAGGTAACAATTAATGCCTCTGAGTCTACCATATTCAATCTCACTCCTAGAGACCTCATTTCCACTAGAAGTGGAAGATATATCGTCTTCAGTTGTGCTATCGATCTAGTTAGGTCTCCTACTTAATACATCAGCCACTATATTAACTTTTCTAGGGGTGGGTACTCTATTATACAATCATAATCTTTTATTAACTCCAACCACCTCCTCTGCCTTATATTTAGTTCCTTCTGAGTGAACAAATATTTTAGACTTTTATGATTTATGAAAACCTTACAAGGAACACCATACAAATAATACCTCTAAATTCTTAATGCAAAAACCACTGTTGCTAACTTTAGATCATGGGTGGGGTAGTTCTGCTTGTACTTCTTCAACTGCTAGAAGCATAGGCTATAACCTTATCATTCTACATAAGTACAAACCTTAACCCCTATCTTAACGTATTATTATATACTACAAATCCATCAGTTCCCGTCGGTAATATGAGTATAGGAGCTGTCATTAGCCTTTCTTTCAATTCATTAAAACTTCGTTGACAGGCATTTGACCACTCAAACTTCTCCTCTTTTGCATCAACTTGGTCAGTGGGGTTGCTATTCTATAAAATCCTTCAATGAATTTCCTATAATAGTTTGCCAATCTAAGGAAACTCCTAACTTCCATCACAATGGTGGGAGGTCTTCAATTAGTAACAGTTTCAATATTTTAGGGACCCACACTAAGTCCCTCAACTAAGATGACATGACCCAAGAAAGCAACCTTGTCTAGCCAAAATTGACATTTACTGAGTTTATCGTGCAACTGGTGCTCTCGTAGTGTCTTTAATACTATCTTAAGGTGCTTTTCATACTCCTAATGACTACCTGAGTATACCAATATGTAACCAATAAACACGATCACAAACTTATCTAGGTACTCTTGAAACACGCTATTCATCAAATCCATAAAAGCAGTTAGTACATTTGTTAATCCAAAGGGAATAACTAATAATTCACAATGCCTGTACCTAGTCCTGAAGGCAGTTTTCGAAATATCCTCGTTGCAAAATTTTAACTGATAATAACCTAATCTTAGATCAATCTTTGAATACACATTGGATCCTTGTAACTGATCAAACAAATCATTAATCCTCAGGAGCAGATATTAGTTGTGAACTTTCACTCTATTTAGTTGTTTGTAGTCAATATACAACCTTAAACTCCCATCCTTCTTTTTAATAAATAGGACTAGAGCCCCCATGAAGAAGTGTTGGGTCTCACGAAACCCTTATCTAAAAACTCTTTTATTACACTTTCAACTCCTTTAACTCCATTGAAGTCATTCTATATGGAGTAATTGAAATCGGTTGGGTTTCCAGAGGTAAATCCATCTCAAACTCTATTACTCTATCTGAGGGTAATCTTGGAAGATCATCTGGAAACACATAAGGGAACTCTCTGACTACTGGAATATCTCCTAATTGAACCTCATCATTACCTTGTTCAATCATATAAGCTAGAAGTCCTTGGTTTCCTTTACGAAGCTTTTTTCTGGCTACCATGGTGGTCACTATACTAGTAGGAAGAGCTTTTCATATCCCACAAAATGTCACTTATGGTTTCCCCAATTGACTCAACCTAACTTCCTTTTTAAAACAATCCACCACTACTCGATATATGGAGAAACAATCCATTCCAAGAATAATATCAAAATCCCTAATATCTAATATGATCAAGCTTGTCAGAAACTCCTTACCCTCAATCAGTATGTTGCTATATATAAAGACTCTTTCAGTGAATAGTGAGTTTCCATATGGGATGGAAACTACTATCCCAACATCTAATAACTGAGGCTCAACCTTCAATTTTGCAGAAATATTTATAGAAATAAAAGAATGTGTAGCATCGGGATTTACTAAAAGATAAGTATATTGATCAAAGATAGAAGTCATACCAATGACTACATCTGGTGTGGCATCGGCCTCCTACTAAGTGACTGTAAAAACTCAAGCCTGTGCAGGAGTTTACCGACTATCCTATAGGAATTACTACCTTACCTGCTAAGCCTCTACTGGATGTAGTGAAACTCGATCCTCTGGTCTGAAAACCCTGACCGCCCTGTCTGTAACCCCCTCTAGTTTGTGTAAGTGCTGAAGATCCAACCATTGACCTCTTTACAGCAACTAACTGCGAACAATTTCTGATAAAGTGGCCCTTCTGGTCACAGTGGAAGCAACCCGTCATATTCACCCAACATTCACCCATATGTCTTTGTCCTCAAATTATATACTCTAACACTGGGGTCTTAGTGTCGCGGGAGTCTCTAGACATAGTGGGTGACCTAAAAGATCCCTAGCTGGACGATCCTCCTCTATTAAACCTCTTGCCACTAGACCATATTGATTTATTTTGTTTTACTAGACCTTGGGATGAACTAGCTGATGCACTGTCTAATTACTCTCCACTTTTATTGCATTTTCAACTAATTCCCCGTAGTGTTCTTGTGAAGCCAAAGATAGATGGATCTGCAATTTGGGACTCAAGTCCACAGCAAACCTCTTGCACTTTTGCTCTTCAACGTTAGCAATATATGAAACACTTCTGACAAGTTCCAAAAATCTCTTCTCATAATCCGTTACTGATGTCAAACAATACTCTAGATGGAAAAATTCCTTTACCCTAGCATCCTTAAAACTCTGTGGGTAGAATTTGTCTGTGAATTCTCTCTTAAACTCTGCCCATAACATCCCATTCGGATGTCATATTTTAATGGCCTCCCACTAATCCTTCATCTTGTGCTCGAGTTAAAGGGAGCCCATTAGTAATAAAAGAACAACCCATCATCAAAAGGGAAAAAAATACACGCCAACAGCTAAAACAAATCACAAAAACAAGAGTAGAAAATATAGGCACAAAACTTAAGAACAAAAGAAAAAAATGCAGTAACCAAAAGCAAAAAACTCAACAATCAAGAAAAGAAACAAAACAATGCAGTAGTTTAGGAGACAATCCATAATGCAACAGATAAAATAATTTAATAGTAATAAAACAAGATCGACATCTAGGGTAGAAAAAGACTCACCTATCGGACTTAATCTCCATCAAATCTTTTCAAAATGTAGGAGAAGTAGAAACTCATCGAAAATCCAGTAAAGTGTGAGGCTAGGAATTGTTTCTGAGGCTATAAAAGTGATGGAGCAGTGAGGAGAAAGTAGTAAGCATTCATATAAAGGCTTTGTCATCCATCCAAGGCCATTGAAGCAAGAAGCTATTGCAAGGAGTGTTTAGGGGTGAAAGGGAACCAAATATTGCTTGACTTGAGCTGGTTCAAGGATGGTAAAGGGACTTTTCAGATCACGAAAGGGTTGTCCAAGGTCTGAACGTGTAACACGTTAATGAGTTTTTCTGAACCCTTATTCTCCTTGTTTTTAATTTTCCATGATTTAATTATGATTAATAGTTGAACTCTAGTTTAGATATGTTGTTTTGAGTATTAGGGATATCATTTTTCTATATTAATTCAAGTATTTTGAGATGATTTAATACTATCAATTGCTTGAATTTCTGTTTATGTTTATTCATATTCTTACTTGATTGGATAAATTAGTGATTCATTTGGAGTTGTATGGGCTGGAACTTAGATATTCGTCAGAAAAATTTTAGTTATTGATTGTGTTTCCTTATGTTTAACATGTTTTTAATGCTTGAATTGAGCTAGTTCAATTCTAAAGAGTGAAAAGGGATAGGTAAGAACCAACTAGTTGGTTCTTTACATTCAACTTGTTAAACTTCTCAGATTATCACGATATTTCGAGATTGCAAAACAAAATAAGAATTTAAAAATTTCTTTTTCATTTGTAAATATTAGTTTAGATCTATATTGTATTTCTTTGATTCTTAAATTTGATTTGATTCGTTTTAAACATCAAACACCCCCAATTTGTATATATGTATTGAATTAACTAAATTCATAGGTTTTGTTATTATGATTGATTTGGTTTAGGATTTTTACTAATTTCAGCTCATTGACAAGGTTAAACTTATATGTGAGGATAATTGGATGAATATGGACAACTTATATGTTTTGAATTAGAGTGATGCTTTTAATAATCGATTAGATGTTCATTTCTACATGTTTTATAGTTAATTAGAGTGAAACTTGTAATCTTAACTTGTTGTTAATAACTTGGATTACTTTAACTGAGGTTTAAAATTGAACATAATGATTGATTCATAATAAAATGAAGAGTTGAAATGAAGAATGATCAATTTGACGTTGAGTCACTATGTAGAGATTCCATCCAAGCTACCAAAGTTTTTATTTTCCTTTAGATGTGCTTTATTATGTATGTTTGATCTCTTCAAAACTTGAAAAATAGCATAGCTTAATGGATTTTACACAAAAGAACCATGTATTAGGTATTGCATTCGAGAATGTTGATCAAAACATTATTAATATACATTAGGATAAATCTTATTTTTTTCTTTTAATGGTTCATTAGTTTATAGAAAAGTTATTTTATTAGTTAAATTATGCAAAGATATGTGTCTTGATTAAATTATATGTTTAAACGCCAAATTAGGATTGCTTTAAAAGTATTATAAAATGAAATAGGAGTTGACCAAATGAAGTTTGTAAAGAATTGTCCATATTTTGTGCTTGAAAAGATATGATATATGTTTACACTTGGCTATCAAATCTTTTATCAAGTTGGCTTAAGTTTAGAAAGCAATTTAGACGTTGAAATATCTACTTAAATTGATCTTATAGCTACTGAAAATTTAAGTTGAACATGAAAAATTGTTGATAATATATATGCCTATTTTAGAGTGAGTTTCAATTACTCCATTTGATGATTAAGTCATTGATGAAGTATGAATATAGTTTTCTAAGCTAAAATTTTCAGATTTGTATAATTTGATTTCATTATTGAAAATTCCAGCATTATATATATCTTGATGATCATGATCTCTGTCAAAGACAATAATTTCCAACTTTTGAGTGTTGATTGTGTGGTCCTAAGATTGTGTTAAAAGTTCATTTTCTTAAGTTTTGATGTTGTATCTTACTAATGTGCTTAAAAAGGACATTACATGAGCATTGATGATGTTTATATTTTGTTAATGAAATCCTTTCATATGAGCAAAATTATTAGGATGTATTTGTCTCTTTTTTTAAAAAATAATAGATTGATTCATTGGAACATTTTTAATTAAAAGTATTACAATAATAATATAAATTAATAAATTAACTTTTCTCGTAAGATCGACTCTTATTTTCTCTATACTAAATTTGTTTAATAAATTTGAAATAAAAATAAAGATTTAATTTGTATACGCCTAACAACACGTGCATCAACCACCTCTTTCATATTAAAAGTATCCTCCTCTATTAAGAAGCACATTGATGTAGAATTCAATTTATAGGTATTTTATGGTGTTTTTAACTTATATATAGACCTTTTGTAAAATTCAATGGAATAACATTTCATTATAAAATTCTTATTCTGTTGGTATTTGATTGATTTCTATCTATTATAAAATTTTATTTAATAAATTAGGTTATATACAAAAATATAATTTTTATGCACTTTTATTGATAATTAAATTTTTAAAGGAAAATATTTCGTGGTCCATTATTAGTGACCATCCTAATTAAGATAAAAAATAAAGAATGATATAATTGATTTTATGAATCAAAAGAATAATTTAAAAATTTCAATATAAAGACTAAACAATTGTAAATTAAAGACAAATATGTCAAATAACTTATAACAAGTTGTCTCCTTTTTCTTCACCTTCTCATCCACCTTTAGACGAGACAATAGTCATTTTGTTGTTTGTCCAAACTTTTTCGTTTTTTGTCCAAAGTTTAACAAGATTTTGGATATTTACCAGTGCGAAGATCTTTATCTAACTCATTCCTTCTATAAAAAAGTTTCAAATAAGCTCGTGATTTTGCATTGTCCTTTGTCCTCCCTGTAATGTTCATTATGGTGTTGAACAAATTGTCAAAAAAAAATTCAATACGCATCACATCTATGTTATGATGTATCAAATTAGTTTTCTACTATGGAAAATCCCAAAAGATGCTTTGTTTTCTCCAACCTAAGTTTGTACTAATGCTTCTATTAACTTCTTCATCTTTAAGTTCTGTAACTTTCAGCAACCCTAATTCATCAATCTCCTATAATATTTCTTCACCAACTTTATAAGGGGGAGGAGTTATTTGTACCATCCTATTCTTAATGAACTTTAGTTTATTGTTTCCAAATGGATGATCTGGAGGAAGAAATTTCCTGTGGTTGTCAAACCAAGATGTTTTGCCCCCGTTAGGAAGATAAAATACACCAAATCATTGCCATAGTAAGGGCAAGCCAATTTCCTTGTTGTGCTCCATCCAAATAACATAACATATGTTGGGAACTCATTAATAGCCCACATCAAAGCTGCTCTCAACAAAAAATTTTGTTTAAGAGAGACACGTTATATGTCTCCACAACAAATTCCCAAACATGATGCAATTCAGATACCAATGGTTGTAAGAATACATCAATTTTATACTTAGATTCGTAGGTCCTAGCATAATCATAGTCAAGAAAATATATGCCTCATTTATACACATCTATGGAGGTAAATTATAAGGAGTAATTATAATTGACCATGATGAATATTGTTGGCCGGATTGACCAAAAGGTTGAAATTCATTTGTCGACAATCTCAACCTAACATTTCAACTTTTAACTGCAAACTCAGAATGAGTGTTATTGAAATATTTCCATGCGAGTTCATCTAATGGATGACTCATTATTCCATATTCTTGTTCATGTTCATTATGCCATCCTCATGTGAGATGCAGTAACATCAGAGATATATAGTTTTTGAAGTCTCGGAGTTAGTAGGAAATAATACATCCACTTCTAAGGTACTAATTTACACTTTCTTGGTTTGAACCTAGATTGACCTCAAAATTTGCACTCTTGTAATTCCACATCATCTCCACAAAGCAACATACATCCTAAATTGCAATAATAAATTTTCTTAACTGGCAAACCAAGACGCCTAATAACTTTTTTCATATTGTAAAAATTATTAACCATTTTATGATCAAAAGGCAATGATTAATTATACCAAGCAAGAATTTTATCCAAACTTCGATCAGAAATATGCCCTTCAGACTTTATGTTAAATATTCAAGAAATTGAAGATAATTGAGTCATGGTCTCACAATTTGGTCATAATTCTTGGTCAGCTAATTTTAGTAAGTCAAAGAACATTTTTGCATTTGGGTTTGGTTCTTCTTCAAGATTTTCTATATTTGCCAAAAAGATATAACCAGCTGCATAATAAACCATTTAGGTATAAGGATTTTTAGTTGCACCCATATTATTTGTTATAAATCTAGTTCTCCCTTCAAACCCATTTATATTTATTACGAGTTTACTTCATTACCCCTTGAGGTGCTACAAATTAATGGCTCCCTATATCATGTTCACTCAAAATAATTTGGAACAAACCCTTTTCTTAACAAATGGAGATTCACTAAATCAATAGGCAAAAAATGAATATGTTTTGCACTTTTTACGTGGACATATGATTTTTTAACCATCTATATATGCAGGTTGAGAACATGCATAGTCAATAAAAACTTGAACTACCTCAAAAAACTCAAAATTGATGAAACCATCGAGTGTTAATCGTCTATACATCCAAGATCTATCAAAATTACTCATTTTTGCAAAATTGTTATTTAAAAAAAAGTGATTTCATAGTTAGATATAATAATCAGTTTGGTAGTATCCATATTAATCTTATAGAACATTTAATCTTTCGTTTACATATTAACAATAACACAAGAAGAAAGCATTAAGCGTTGTATTATAGTATATGTATAAATTTCTGTAATGTCAGATGAAAGGGAAATATTTTAGGTTACATGTGATCTCAACTAATTTCAAGCATCTACCATTCATATCAACTAACTAATGACAATATTTAGAGAGGACTTAATAGAATTATACTATTTCTTCATCTAAGTAGTTATCTAAGCATTACGTGATCGAGATGATTACTTGTACATAAATAAATCATACTTTAGAAACATTAAACTAAAACCTATTTCAATGATTAACATGAATAAACACATACATTGAAAAAATTTGAAAAAAAGCTAAGTGAGTACCTTTATACTCTAGAAACAGAGAAAAAAATGCCAGGGATAGAAGTTGTAATAAGTCCCTGATATCAACCAACATAATATGATCTATATGAGATATATCTTATGGTTCAATAATAATGTCATTGTAAAAGACAAATACTATTGAAATTCACATAATTATTTAAGTATGCATACTTTAAATAAATAACAAAAAGCTTAAATATAAAAAAAATATATGAGATTTTAGATTGCCAACGTAAACAATAATATTTTGTTTAATCATGGTACCTAGTAATCTCAATTCCTTTGACATGTTTATTATATCTTTAAGGATAATCCTTTTATTAATGGATTCACAATCATAAGATTTAGGCTAATATGTTTGATGACACTCTTTATTTATGAACTTCTTCATTAATGATAAAATATTTTATTTTTATATGATTAACACCTTTAAATACTAGTATTTTTTCAAAAAGAAAACTAATATGATCTTATCACAATAAATTTTTAGTGATTTGACAACACTATTGACAATTACAAGTTCTAAAATAAAGTTTTGTAGTTATAAGCCATAAGTGGTGGTCTTAAATCATACCACAAAACTCAACTTCTATATTGGATGCAATAATGACAAACTAATAATCTTTAATTAAATAAATACATGAAAATTTTAGAGCATGCATCCATAATGACAAGGGTAAAGAACAATGATTCATCATAATCATAACTATGTTCATTAAGGTACATTTAAACCTTTCAACTACATCATTTCATTATGGTATAACTGGAATTGTGTATTGAGCATATATATCATGCTTTTTATGAAATTTAGCAAATAGACCAAGATGTTAATTATTTTCATTATATCTCCCATAATATTCATCACCCTTATTAAATTTGACAATTTTCACTTTTCTATCTAATCATCTTTCTACCTCATCAAGAAACATCTCTAAGATGTCTATTGATTGAGATTTTTATGCAACAAATAGATATAATGTAAAATCCATCAATAAAGGCGATGAAAATTTTTGTCCAATAAATAATGGAATATTAAAAGTCGCATATATATTGATGCATATAATTCCATAGAGATTTGTGCTTCTTATGGCTTCTTTCATAACTATATGTTATGTATGTTTTACTTTAATATAATCCACAAAAAAATTCCATTGTCATTAAAATCTAGATCCGGAAGGATTTCATTCTTTACTAATCTAACCATTCTTTCTTTGGATGTGTGACTAGAATGCTTATGTCACAAGAAAATCGAAGTTTCTCTTATAAAAACTTTTTTAGTACCAATATTATGATACGAGGTCAACAAAATTTATGTAAAAATATTATCAAGATTTAATTTTTACAAACCATCACAATGAACACCAAAATCAATAAGGTGGTTATGTTTGGACAAATTGAAACTTCTATTACTAAATTTGAAAGAGTCTCTTAGTGTCAAGGTTTGAAAAAGAATCTAAGTTTTAAGAATTGGTAGGAACATAAAGAAATTGAAAAAGATCTAAATGATGTCCTTCATCTAAATCGAACAACTCACAGGACAACCACCAAAGAGACCCCTTTCAATTTAGTATATGGCATGAAATCTATAGTTATTATTAAGATTAAAATCTTACACCTCATATTGAAAAATTGAGACCTAATGATAACGATTCATAACTAGAATGTCACTTTGCCTAATGGATGAAAGAAGATAAGATGTAGACTTAAGGAATTATGCCTATAAATAATAAGTTGAGATTTTAGTCATTGAAATCAAATCACATATTATTGAGAAAGGTCACCTAATCTTAAGGAGCACCAATGTAACTAACACACTTAAAGATAAAGCGAAGCTTACTTTAAATTAGACAGACTCATATCATATGAAAGATATCATCATACTTTGGACATACAAGCTAAAAAAACTATATGGATACAAATTACCAATGGCTTGGAATAGTCAAAACCCATACCTTACTTTTGTTAAACAAGTATATTAATTCATTTGATCAATATATCATATTTCTTCATTTGAGGTCATTTTTTCAACAAAAATGCCAAAATAATAGGTTAAATGCCTTAGAAAATGTTAGTCAAAATGATAACTTAAAAATGTTAGAATCAATATGATAGTCTCAAAACTCTCACAAATTAGTCTCAAAACTCTCACAAATTATCAATCAAAATGATAGGCTAAATGTTTTGCAAGACAACATAATCAAAATGAGACTCGTAAATTTAGAAAAATTTTAGTCAATTTGACAAGCTAAATGCCTCATCACAAAATGTTAGAATCAAAATGACAAATTCATAAGTCTAGTAAAATTACATGCTAAATGCTTTCCAAAATGGGAAGTTCAAAATTACAAAATTGTAAGTCCAAAATAACAAAGGTCGATAACCACGTAGATTGGCAATTCAATCGTTTGCACCTAATCAATAACCATAAACCCTAATTCCAAATTGGAAAGATGGCAAGGAAAAATCCTAAGAAATTAGACACAAAAATCAAGCCCTAAAAATCGACAACAAAAATCGAAACATCTAGTTAAACGAAAAAGGATCAGATAAGAGTGGATCAAAAATCATATCAAATTAGATCCAAACAAAGCAAAAAGAAAACCTAAGCAAAAGCAGAACAAGAGGAAGAGAGAGTAAAACCTGAAAGTCGAGTGGAGTTAGGAGAAAACTCGTTTTTGAGATTAGGGAAGTTGGGAAGTTATTTTCGAGAGGTAGGAAAGAGAGGGATAAGAGTATGATTGGGTGTTTCGTCTACGGGAAGGTGGAAGAAATATTTTAGCTTGATGTGTTTAGGTAATGAAGGAAAAATGTTAAAGGCGAGAGATGTGTACGAGAGATTGAAGGTTGGATTTCACATTGTAATTTACCTGCGGAAATGTGATTCTGTAGGTAATTTACCTACTGAAACACCATTCCATAGGGAATTTCCTTATATCTCTATAGGTAAATTACCTACAGAATCATAATTATGTAAGTAAATTCCCTATGGAAACACCATTCCGTAGGGAATTTCCCTATAGAAAGTTTTTTGGTAGGGATTTACCTATGAAAATGTGATCACCTTTCTGTAGGGAATTTCCCTACGGAAATTTTTTTGGCGGTAAATTTCGTAAGTAATTTTTTTGGGAACCATTGGCATCTATTTTTATAAAGACTTCCACTATTCCGTCACTAAATTCTGTCGGCAAATTTTGGCGGCAAAATTCCCTCCTTTTTTAATGATGATTTTTTTCCATTTAAAGCACCTTTTCCTTTTTTCTGACAAATTTACCTATTCTGTAAGTAAATTCCCTACGAAAACACCATTCCGTAGGAAATTTCCCTATGGAAAGTTTTTTTGTAGGGATTTACCTACAAAAATGTGATCACCTTTCTGTAGGGAATTTCACTACGAAAATTTGTTTTTGTCAGTAAATTTTGTATGTAATTTTTTTGGGAACCATTGGTGTCTATTTTTATGAAGACTTCCACTATTCCGTCACTAAATTCTGTCAACAAATTTTGGCGGAAAATTCCCTTCTTTTTTTATGGTGATTTTTTTCCATTCAAAGTACCTTTACCTTTTTTCTGACAAATTTACCTACGAAAATCAATTTCCGTCGCTAATTCCCTACGAAATTTTCCATAGGAAAATTTCCATCTGTAAGTTGCGATTTTCTTTTACTGTTTTTTTATCCTATCTACATTTGAAAGTTAACTTTGGTATTAAAGCTATTAGTATTATGCAATTTGATTAAGATCAAATGTCTATATTTGTCTTTAATTTGATTGTTCATTTATTATAAAAACATAATGATGTTTTAACTTATTTGATGGCTTGTTTTGGGAACATTTCTCATTAAATTATTAGTTTATATGATTGATTATTGGTTATTAATTTATAAATTAGATGTAAATATGTTATTTATGTATATGAATAAATATATGTACATTGATTTATGAGGAATCAATTTGTCATGATATTATAAGTGTTATGCTTTAATGATATACTCATATCATGGGATGCATTTGAACTAATTGAAAATTGTTAAATATAATTTTTTTCCTTGAATCAATTTCAGGAACATGGTTATGTGGATTAATGATATACGTATGGTTATGTGGATTAATGATATACGTTAATGATTTGTATGAATTAGTAATAGAATCAATCCCTGCAGGATTCGTCAATTTAATTTGTACTAGTTAAAAGAGTGTCAAAACTATTATTTGATGTTTAATACATTTTTATTTATGTAATTTCTAAGTAACATTAATTTTATTTAAAAAAGATATCATCAACAATTTTAAATAACACCTTCACTTATATATAGGAATACCAAAAGTCAGCATAAATAATTTCATATCTCAATAAAAATAATACTGGGACTAAATACTTAAAATACCAACCTAACCATTAGTTATTTTAAATAAGCACCATATACATTTTAGAATGGGAACACCTTCTCTAACTGCAAACTATATCCATCTTCAATGCAAACTATACTAGTGCTTTATTTATCCAATACCACACCTATATACAAATAGCATCAGTATTTATGACATGTAAGTAAAACTTACATATTTAAATGGGAATTCAATGATTGAATGGAATGAATACGATATCTTAATTGAAACATTACTAAGACTTAATACATTCAATACCACCATCATAACTAAAAGATACCACAATGTATTAACATTAATTAACATCAATTAAAAATGTGAATAGTATGATTAAGAAAAAATAATACAAAGCATCAATGTGATGAATATGGATTGGTACACAACTATGCAAGAAATTGTATCTTTTAAAGGTTCTATTACACATTATTAAGTATACCCTAGTGCAACTGGCCATATTTTTATTAGAAATTTTGAAGAGACAATGTGAAAGACACAAAATGATGCACAAATTTGCATCAAACTATAACCATTAAAGGTTTTATTAAATATTGTTAACCATATGATCATGTGGTCAACTACTTTCTTGTTAGAAAATTTGAGGAAAAATGTGAACCACACATATTGGTATAAAATCATGCATTAAACTGTGTCTATTAAAGATTTTGTCTAACACGGGTAACTACATAGGTATATCTGAATTATTTTATTATTAAATTTATTGAAGACAACATGAAGGACATGGATTGTTACAAATTTATGTTTAAAATTATATGGAATTTATATAGGTTTTGCTAGAAATTGTTAATTACACTTACATGTAAAAAATCATGTCCATTGGTGGTGGTTAAAGGCGTGGTTAACCATACAGCAGTATGGTGACCTTTGTTCTTATTAGGATTTTTAATGAAGAAATATGTCAATTAACCCCAAAAATTATTAGTCTATTGGTGATCACTTTTTGGTTGTTCTTTTATATTGACATTGTCATGCTTTTGTTGAAGCAACACTTTGTTGAAACTTGAAAGTAAACATTCACTTTTAATCTACAATACAGGTTTGTTGAACATGCTTGTGTATTTTCCCTTCCCTTTTTCCTCATTTATTAATTATTATTTTTGTTTTATTTAGCAAGGAAGCATGAGAGTGTGGTATTGAGCAACAATATTGACATAATATATGGTATGGAGCAATAGTTTTTGGTATTAAGCAAGAAATTTTCAGAGATGTATATAAGCCATTTTGTTGCCATATGTGAGATTAAGCATCTATTTCCCGCCTAGAATATTGTGGTTAGATTATGGTACTTTGTTAAGTTTTTCTAAAGCTTTATTAAAATGTTTAAGAGAGTTTAAAGTATTAATACTACTATGAGAAATTAGAAGCTAATATTTAGAGGGTTTTTATACCATAAATATATGTTAAACAAAATTTTTTGACTAACAAGTTTTGAACTTCATTGGTATTTATTTAAAATGAAAATTAGCATAATAAGAGATAAGAAAAGTTTGAAAATGAGAATAAGGAAGAATATTGATTGTTTTAGAGTGCTGAATCGTTTTGAAATGCATCCAATATGTGTGTAAATTTTGTTTAAATGAGTGGTAAATTTTGAAATTTTTAATGTTATTTGTGGTATAATGTAGGTGGGTTTATAGATGTAACACCCCATTATCCTAGGATACGCACCGGGACGCCCGTAGGTCATTCCGATACATATCCTAAAATAAGGGAGCGCTACGTACAATCACTACAGAACTCCACATGGCATCATATCAATTTAAATAATTAAAACTGTAACTGTAAATCACAAGATTTTTAAA
>JANQAP020346605.1:0-17216 GCA_026874005.2 Erythroxylum coriaceum | reverse complement strand
GAGGCTCTGGAAGTGAGAAATAATACTTGTAAAGTTGCAAGAGATAGTGAAATCTCAGATAAACTCTAAGGACTGGACGTAGCCCAAAGGTTAAGGGTGAACCAGTATAAATCGTAGTGTCATATTCTCTAACCCTTATCTCTTTAATTTCTTGTTATTAGAAGAATAGATACTATTTCCGCTGTTGCAATTACTCAAACAAAATAAGTGCATTGTTTTGTAATCGTCTGAATCTTTCAAGAAAATTAAAAAGTTTTTTAAAGTTTACTATCTTAGACGATTTAACACAATTCAACCCCCCTTTGTGTGTATTTTACATATTATATGTGATTTCTACAATAACAAGTGATTTACTTCAAATTCAAACAAACAAAAAACACAATAATAAGCAACAACAAGTAGCTTACTTGGAGGTTTTGGAACTGATAGTAAGATGACAAAATCCCATTTTTATAAGCTACCTTGAGTATGGAAGGTATGTCAAGCTATCAAAGTTCAACAAGCACTACTTGGGAGGTAACCCAAGAATTAGGATTGATTTTGTTTTTTTAAAATCTTATTTCATTTTGTTTCTATTTTAATGATAGCATAAGAATTTATTAAGTTTTGATGTGTAGAGGTTAGGATATTACCCTACGTCTTTCATTCTTTTCATTTGATCTCTCTCTCTATCCCTCCTGAATCTCTTCATTCCCCCTCTCCTTCTCCAACCCAATTTTTAGCATTTTCCTTACAAATTTGCAATACCCAAGTAATTATTCTCATTAATTTCACTTGCTTATACATGAATAATTGGCTATTTTGCAATTTTTAGGAATTTTCACACCCAAAATGCATTAGGGTTTTTAGATTTAGTGTAGAATTGCTTGATTTTTTCTTTGATTATGGTTTAATAGTTTGATTATATCCTTACCCATATGATTTATTGCTTTAATTTGATGAATTGCATGAAATTTGGATGAAATTTCAATTGCCTATGTGATTTCGCTCACTAATGTTAGATTGTGATGATTTTTTATATAATTAGGATTGATTGGTTATTTTATAGTTAATTGGCATTGTTTTCTTATTTAATTTTGTTTCAATTATTTAAATTTTTTCTAGTGCATTTTTATATTTTAACAATTTAGTGAGCGTAAGAAATAAGTTTGGGGAAATGGGTATTTTTATACTTTATCTGCGATTTCCTCACATTCATTTAAAGTTTCAGGCATAATAAAGGAACCAAGATGTATAAAAGAGGCACGAAAGAAGAGGAGCTCATACAGTCTAGCCACTAAAGTGACCTCTATTGTTACTCTTCAATGCTACGACATATGAGGCTCAAGGAGAAGAATTTCAAGACAAGCTGAAGCATTGATTGGGAGGTGCTAGGTAGGTTAGTTTGGTCTAGCAAGTTTGGGACCTTATTTTACAGGCCCTTATTGTGACACCCCACTTCCACAGAGTATACTCTCGAACATCCTGAGGACATTCGAGAGCATAACCTATGAAAACAGCATGTTAGAGCAATCACATTCACTTTTTATGGCATCATATAGAATATAAGTAATCAAAAGATCAACTCCTCATTTCATTCACAATCATATTTACACTATAGCATTACACTTTATAATACATATATTTACATCATAAAAAGCATCTAAGTGTTTACTACTCCTTGACAGAATTCTACATGAAAGAGGAATTATATAAAAGTATTCTATCTAAACTTTTTAGTATCAGCTGACCAGACCTTTGAGCCATTCTTATATCCTAAATTGACAAAACTAGCCTTTTACTAGTTTGCCTTAGGAACTATGCCTCCCTCGTACCTAAAATTCAACATTTTCAATTTTGATGAGTTTGCAAACTTAGTGAGTGAACCATCCTCGATGTGCTTACTCATATCATAACACAAAGACAATTTACAATCCAATTCACAGACAAATCATGTCATCAAATATTGAGTTATCACTTCACATTTCATCATATTTCAATAAATACAGTTTGTATACACGAATTCGTATTTCCATTTCAAACATAGTGTTTTTTTATATGTTGGGTCAGTTTGAACACAAGTTTCCTCTTCCCCTGATGTGGGTCGAGATGAGAGGATCCTGGATGGCCTTCTTGATATGCCTTTTGTGAGGACTTGAAAGGATAGTGATTCGAGTATGGGCGATCCCCATCCCCCTCACTTTGTGTACCCGAAATGAGCTCCAAATTAGAATTTTCTTATGATTTGGGAGGGTAGACCCCATTCATATCTGCCCCACCACCCCAATTTGGAAGGAATTAGGCCACTGCGTAGGATAGATCATCCATAAACAAATAAAATAAGTTGGGCAATGAATGAAAGAAGGCGAACGAGGCCTTTGCCAAAATAAGAATGAAAATAAATTAGAAAACCAAATAATTCATTTTGATCATTCATATAATAAATATCAAGTTATATATGCAAATGCACATGTGACACCACTTTCATTTTTATTTGTTGTGACTGAGTTCCTTTTTACTATCCCATATATGTTGTGGATATTATGCTCATTAATAACTGTCCTGTACCCATTGTGGATACCAGGTTTATTAAATACTGAGCCTGTGGCCCTTTATGTCCACTTATGAGCTTTAAGCTCTTTTTCACTAGTCACTTCAGTCACAACTCCTATATCTGATCATATATATCAATGTGATGAATTGCATCATTTCTCATTATGTGCAATCAATCATTTTCATTCATTACACATAGTCATTTTCAAATATTCATTAGATCTAAGTCCAGCATTCAACATTTAGTTGAGAATACATATTTATTTCAGATTCATATACAATTAGGAAACACCCCCAATATAATCCCAATTATTAAACTCCTTGGACTATTAATGTCTGGAATTATCACATTCACATCAATAATATTTCAATAACTAGTATTTAAACATAAACAATTCATTCATAGTGAGAAAATATCTAGGTTAACTCACTGTACGCTTCAGATAGCTATTGCCTTGACCATCCAGCAATGTCTGGATGCAAATGTTCGATCTGTGCTTCTATAATCATACTTTACACATATCATACACATTACTAAATTGATTAATCATATAAATATTCAATCATACATATGAATGTGACATGTTCAATGCATATTCAATTGACTGTCTCAGGTATGTATCCTTAATCACGTCATGATCATTCAAACATTATAATTTGTATTTGTCTAGTTTGCACTTAGGTTTATACCTCAAGTAAACTTGATTATTCTAAATTCATCAATCATATATTCAACAATTCCTTTTTCTAGCATTTTTAATCTCACAATATCCAAATTTTCATTCATTTATACCTAATACACCTTACTCATTCCTTTGGATCACAATTGCATCTTAAGGACACTTTCATTCTTATATCATTCATAATTTTCCAAATTTATATACATGATATCAACAATCTATTCCTTAAGTTATAACCTTAATTAACAACCTAAACATATCAAACATTTAACAAAATAAATCAAGCATTAACTAGGTTCATTTCAAGCCTCAATCAAGTCTAAATGCACCGAAGTAAAGTAATTTATCATTAGTTGATCCAATAATCACATAAAAGATAACATTTCACGTCCAATGTCTTTCCCACAATCGTGGGATGTGTCATCCGAACATTTCACCTTCATTGCATTTCCCACGATCGTGGGATAGGTAATCCATGAATTCCCAACCAATTCCTTCAATGTTTTTCCAAATTTTAACTCTTTCTTACCAAACTCAAAACATCTTATGCATAGTTCATCATTTCTACGTCAATTCCTCATCAAAAATCACCTCAATTCTAACTCAAAATCATCCGTATAACAATAAACAAACTATTATTGATCATGTACAAAAAAACAAAACACAAATGTATCCCTTTCTTCATCATCGTTCAACACACTTCAAACACCATTAACACCATGAATCTATCCCTAAAATATCATCATAATGCTTCTATTAAAACAATCCATGAAGATCAATAATATACTTATTTGTTTAGCTTAAAAACTCCTCAAATCCTTAAGTAACCCTAGCTTTCAAGTTTATATGATCATCACCATTTTCAAGAACAAGATGGGAATAAAAATGGGTTTCATCAATAAGAAAAGATAAAAAAATTTGTTAGAGTAGCAAGATGATGATTTTTGGAAAAGCTCAATGTTGTGAGTGTAAGGAGTGAGTGTCAAAATTTGAGAGAAGAAAGAAGAAGATGAGAGCATCTAGTAAAAAGTAAGAATGAAAGATAGTCTTCAAGTATGAGTGTATTTCGTGTGGGTTAAAAGCATGGTGAGTGTCATGACACTTACCATATAAAGAAACGAGCTTCATTTCTTATAATTATGCTACCATATGTCTCTTAATCATTAGTCCATTTGTCTATCAATCTCTAAGCCAATTGTCATTAAATCCCCAAGTCATTTGTCACTCAATTATCTAAGCCATTAGTCACTAAATCCTAATGCCACATGCCACTTATTTCTATTACCATGTGTCAATTTGTATTGCCACTTGGCATTTTTTCTAGTCCAAAAATACACATAAATTCATAAATCTCCCAATTGTAATAATTTAATTCCAATTATTAATTATAATTCCCCAAATCAAAATTTAAGACATAACAATTCACAATTAACACTTTACATCATAACCATTTTAAACCTTTTATGCCTCGAAACATGTCAATTGAGTGCATAAACAATCTTTGTAACATGTACAAAATCATAATTCATGTGTGAATGCTAATAATATGCATGTGAATGCAATTCACCTCATAAATTCTTAATACTATTTCTCATGTACAATGTTCTAAGGCTACATCTATCCTGAAAGGACAAGGTGGCCCGTCCGGCAACCCACGGTGACCCTCTAGTCGATGTCTGATCTAACTGGAAAGTTTCCATTGAGTTAAGCCTATTGCCCCTTTTTATCAAAAAGCTTTAACTCAACATTCATAAATATAAACAGTTGAGTTTTTTTATCCATTTTATCAGAAAATTTGGCAGCACAATGACTATATTTTGACATTCCCAAAATTTTCAAAATCCATATAAAAGTTCAAAACACTTCTATAAACACATCAAAATCCCCATTACAATTTTTGGACTTTAAATCCATTCATAAGCAGTCTCAACAATCACTTTAATAATCTTTTAAAAAAACTAAAACATATTCATGCATTTAACTCTAAAACATTCATATATTTGCGTTCTTTACACAAAATACATTCCAAAACATATTCATGAATATGCAAATGTTCCCAAAAACATTCACAAGGAAAAAATGTTTACACAATAGCACTTGACGAAGTTGACCAGTCATGAGGTGGAGTCCCTGCTACTGAAGCCCCTGAGTGGGCACCTGGGAGGTTTTATTTTGAAAAGAAAAAGTAGAGTGTGAGTTAAACGAGCTTAGTAAGTGTTAACATTTCTATGCAAATCATATTTAACAATTTGAACCTCCCTAAAAATAATTTCATTTCATTTCTTACGAGACAATAACAATATAAAACATATATGCTTTCTAAAAATCAAATTTCTCAAGTTACTTTTAAAGTAACTAGTGGCAACATTATTATTGTCATGAACTTTCTTACATGACATAGCCCACCACTAACTTCTTTGCTATATGGTACCCTTAGGCATAAGGTCATGAAGCTGGTTCTGCATCACTTGCCCATGATTGGTTAACTACTAGTTATGGAGCTGGTCTACATCGCTTACCCATACTAGGTTAACCATTATACGCTAGTAATTACGAAGCTAGTTCTGCGTCGCATACTCGTAATGGGTTAAACCACTATTTACGAAGCTGGTTCTATATCGCTTACCCACAATTGCCTAACTGCTAGCTATAGGGCTGGTTCTACATCGCTTAACCATACTAGGTTAACCATTATACACCAGTATAATAATATGTATAAAACCTAACGGTGTACCATAGGCTAAACAAAGTCATCTTTCCTCTTTATCAACCAATAATATAATTTCTAGGTAACTTCAAATCGTATGAAATACAACTTCAAATTTCATTTCATATATTGCTAAAACATACACTTATACTAGCAATGCATCATTCATATTAAAAAACATTACCATACAACTTATAATGTCATAAGTCATCAATTCTTTTACAAAGAGTTTATTCTAAGAAGACTCACAACTTGTTAATGTCTATAAATAGAAACTATTTGCATAAAATCAATTTAAAGAACACTCACAACTTGCTAGTCTCTATAAATAGAAACAATTTGCATAAAATCAATTTAAAGAACACTCATTGTTGTGCAAACCTATCACCAACCACACTCATATGTTTGGTTCCTCTCATTTACCTTCAAAAAATGCATTTTGCTTAGGCATTTATTTCCAAATTTGGAAATAAGACATTAAAACTATAGTTCGTTTTAACTAAATTCGAGATTAGTATTTAATTGTGTAAGACGTATACTAATCGTATTTCTACTTACTTCCGTAAGCTAACCTACTAGTCTCCATTTACAAGGCTAAAAGCCCAAATTGGGGCTTAATCTTTTTTATTTTGACCAGTTTAGAACATTAACTCCAAACCAACTCATTTAAGGGCTACCAGTTCACAGGTCTGATCAATTAAAGGCTTTTTTGGATGAAAATTAGGGCACGTTTACACGTGCCGTTACATGTAGCCAACGTGGCATGATTACCCTTTGAAAAAATGCCATGTATGGAAGATTAAATTATTTGGATCAAGAAGACCTAAAAATTTTGTAAATTTGTAAAGTAAAAACAAAGAAAGTAAAATTCGTAAAGTAAAAGAAAATTTTTTAGAAAACCCTAAATCCCTAAATCCCATCGTCGCTCCCCTCTCTGACACTCTGACTTATCTTCACTGTCGGCCACTCTGATTGAGTCTTGGTGCTTGGTTCACGCATCTTCAGCAAGGATTGACAAAGGGTTGGCCTAGCCAGATTCGCAGTTGATCGTTCGTTGAAGGGGTTGTGTTGGTTGGCCTTCACCGTCCTCTGATCTGCGCTCTAGTCTTCATTGAAGGGGTTAGGTTACTTGGTTAACGCATCATCTCTTGAAACTAAGGTAAGCCCTACAATTAAAGTATTAGCCATTAGACGTAAGAGCGATAAACATTTGATTCAACAAGGTCTAAGGTTAAAGAAGTGTGAGGTTAGCGTAGTCTGAGGAAGTAGTATGAATGAGATGGGCAGAAGCAAACTAGTATTAGTTTCATCTTCTACTGAACATGGTCAGTTACAGAATGGGTAGCTACTAGGACCAACTGTCATCCTTTGCTTTTAATTATGTTGCCTTTTGCTTTACTAGTGGGAGTACTTTTCATATGAGTATGTATTTGTTTAATTACAAAACTAACGTTTTATTTTTTTGTTGTTTTTTGCAATACTCTGAGTATAATTGATGATAACATAAAGTTCTGATTTTGTTATTATACTAGAAAGACTCTAATTACTAGTAAGTTAAAGATGATGTAACAATTGAATTGAATAAGGATTGCATTTAAACATTGAGCCATAATAAATCATTAGGACTTAGTAAGTTAGTTGATGGAATTATTATAAATATATTAAGTATCATGTTCTATGCTAGGCTTGAAGTTTTAAGATTTACCTCACTGCTTCCTTTCAACATTCTGATTGAGTGTTTTCCTTGTGCTAGAGTTGCTTTTTTCGGTTTGGTAGAATGACATTTGATGAAGTAACTCTGCGGTTTCACCCTGTAGGATGTTTTAATAATGTGGGTGATAATGTTATGTATGAGGATGGTATTGTGGATGAAATTGAATTTGATCTTGACTTACTGAGCTATTTTGAACTGCTTCATGTATGTAAAAGAAGTGGGTATAACAATGTGAAGAAGATATTTTATCTTATTCCTAGTTTTACTATGTGGTGATTTGAGAGTTGTACAAGATGATGCTAGTGTGTTAGATATGGTTAGTCAGATGATGGGTATGGCTGGTATTGATATTTATATTGAACATGGTGTGGATACCCTTATTGAAGTGATTAAGGATGATTGTAATGGGGTTAATGAGGGTAATGTAGTTGAAAAAAATGGTGAGGATGTTAATAATGTAGTTGGAGGTAATGTAGGTAATGTAGACAATGTGCCAAATGTAGAGGATGAAAATGAAAATGATGCAGATATAGACAATGAAGTTGATATAAATATGGAGGTTGAAAAGGATGAAGACGATTTAGAGCCACCAGATGAAAGTAATGGTTCAGATGAAGATGTTGAAGATTAATTAGAGCAAGGAGATGAAGGTAATGGTCTGGATGAAGATGTGGAAGAGGGTTCAAAGTAAGGAGATGAAGGTATGGTCCGAATGAAGATAATAGACCATATGAAGCTGAAGTAGTTTTGTTTGAATATTATGATAATGATGAGTATGGAGAACTTGTTAGTGATGTAGATGAAATGGTAGATGATGCTACTAAGACGAAAAGAAAAACGCTGTTTAAGATGAAAATGTCGCTGAGCCTTACATTGAATTAGGGATGATGTTTCTTAATCATTTGCAAGTTAAACATGTAGTGAGTTTGTTGTCCATTAAAACAAAGAGGGTTGTCATGCTTACCAAAAATAAGCCCAAGTTTGTCCAAGGAAAATGTAAGACTAAGAACTATCCTTGGTTTATATATGGAGCATTTGATAGGAAGTTGTAGTCATTTCAAGTTAAGGAAATTCAGGAACAATCATGACTGCAATAGGATATATACAAATCCTAGGATGAACACCAGCATCTTAGCTGACTTGTTAAAGGATAAGCTTAAAAGGCAGTCATTTATGAAGAATGATGATATAAAATTTTACATTAAGGATTGTTTAGGTGTTGAAGTGTCCATGAGTATGGTGAGAAGAGCAAAGAAAAAAATTATAGACAATGTTGTTATCATTATTGAAGAGGAGTTTAGGAAGCTTTGGTTTTATGCTGAATTGATTAGGCAGACCAACCCAGGAAGCAATGTTACATTGACAGTGTCTCGACCAATTCTAGCATCTCCACTTGTATTTTAAAGAATATACATATGCTTAGAAGCTATTAAACATGGGTTTAGGTATTAATGCAGGCATTTTCTTTCTTGGCCTAGATGGATGTTGGTTGAAAATCAAAACTGAGGGTGAACTTCTATGTGCTGTTGGTTGGGCTATGGCTAAAGTTGAGTCGACAATCATATGAAAGTGGTTCATTGAAAGGCTAAAAGAAGATTTACCTCACTTAGGCTCGGGAATTGGTTGGACTATAATGACTGACCAAAAAAAGGTAAAAGTTTCACATCAAACTTGTTTTTACTTTTATAGAGAGTGTAACTATTATGATATGGTTATGTTTGCCATTGTAGGGACTTGATAGAGCCATTGTCGATTTGTGTCCGAATGCTGAGCACAAGTTTTGTGCTAGATATGTTTATGTAAATTGGCATGGAAGAGGACATAAAGGGGAAGAGATGAAGGAGCAGTTTGAAAATTTGTTAAATCCTTCATAGTAAGGGAATATGAAGAAAATTTGGTTAAGCTTAGAGCCAAGAACCAAAGGGCAGTAGAAGATATTGAGAGTTATACACCAGTTCAGCAATGGTGTTAGGCTTTCTAGAGGGAAGATTCCATAATTGAGTTGGTTGACAATAATTTATATGAGGCCTTTAATAAAACTCTCGTTGATGCAAGGAAAATGTCAGTTTTAGGGCTATTTAAGCATCTTAGAAGAGAATTGATGAAAAGAATTATGAGAAAAAGGAAAGAGGCTACAAAGTGGAAGGGTAATTTAGGACCAAGAATATGGGAAACAATTGAGAAGAGTGCCATAATTGCTCAACATTATTCAGTGCATCATAATAGAGAAGAAGGGTAAGAGATTAATCATGGATAAAACAGATATGTGGTGAGGCTTTATAACAAAATATGTTCATGTAGGAGATATACACTTTTTGGCATTCTTTGTCCAAATGCTATATATGCTATTAAAGACAGTAGGGTTAATATTGAAGAGTACACTTCTAGTTGGCTATAGAAGAGTCAATATGTGAAAGCATATGGGAAGGCAATTCAACCGATGTCTGGTATGAAGGACTGGTTTATTACCAATAAAGAAACTATTAGGCCACCAGAATTCAAACAAGGGCTTGATAAGCCCAAAATAGCTAGGAAAAGGGGCCTTGATGGGCCTCAAAAGAATATAAAAGAAAACAAAAAGCAAGTTATTGACCATGTGTCGAGGAGGGGCACGATAATTACATGTTCCCACTGCCATATAGAAGGACACAACAAAAGAGTTATCCTTGGAAGGGTCAAGAGGTAATTTCTAAGTTGTTTTACCTTTTATGGTACAGCTAAGATTCTTTTCTTTTCTATATTTATGTTAATCTTCTAGGATTTTTTATTTTGTTATAATTGTTATGAATGGCAGGTTCTAGGCCAGTTTTAGATTTCGAACCCAGACTAATCAAGTGATTTTCATATGGAGCAACACACAACGAACTTGCCGCTAACCCCCGAAAACATGTCCATAGTTGAAACCAATACTGACAACCTAGTCAGTGCCTCTAAATCTACATACAACACTGAAAGGGGAAAGAAAGATAAAAGAAGAACAAAAACATCTGCTACTGCCTCAGCCTCAACTACTGCTACTTTGTCCTTCTCTGCTGGTGCCACAACTACTTCAGGGATAGCCAACACCTCAAGTACTTGTGGGAGTGAAAATGTAATAGCCTCAGTTGTTCTCCCAACACCTAGAGGTACTTCAGAAGTAGCAATAAATATATGTACATCTTCAAAGGCCACCATCAAGAACAAAACTAAAGGGAGAAGAGGGCCTGGTTATGTTGATGATGGAAGCAAATTAAGGATGTTGGCAGCTGGTAGATGTAGTTCAAATTCTCAAGCAAAAAATAAAGGAAAAAGGCCTGTGACATGCTCTTCTCTTCAACAAGAAGCAAATAGGAAGATGAAGAAATGGATGGAAGGGATGGGGGTATACACAAATGAAACCACAGGGTTGTAGATACTAAATGTAAGTGTAAAATTTTTACATTCTTCCTTAACATAAATTCGTACAACTTAACAAGCATTTACATTTTTGGTACAGCCTCGAAGGAGAAGTCAAAGGCTACTAAAAATTTGGCAGAAATCGGTAATTGAGAAGGAAGGTGTTACTGCACATATGAATTCAAGCCAACAAAGTCAAACTGCATCTTCAAAGGCAAAGGGAAAGAAAAAATTATAAACTTAACATTTAATTGTTAGTGAACTGTGCAAGGGTTGTGATGTTTTATTAAGCAATGAGTACTAGTGAACTGAACAACAATAGATTGTAATAATTTTATTAAGCAATGACTATTGGTGATGACTCTCATTACCTTTTCAATTTCATTTCTTGTTCATTTTTTCCTTTTATTTGAACATTATGAATGGTGAGAAGGTGGTTAAAGGGTGATGGAAGCTTGGTTAGAATTGAGAAAATTATCTGCAATATTTTATATTTTTTAAGGGAAGCTTAAAGTCTTATAGATGGAAATATAATGCACACTACAATATTTTGTATTTGGACTCCATTACATTATTATATAGATTTTAAATTGTGGTATCCCAGCTTTTCATGTCAGATTTTCTCCATAGAATCATAATGTAAGATATACTATATATTTGGCATGTAACTATTTATTGCTTCTATCATACAACAGATTTATTATTCACTGTACTTGGTAGGGGCAATGTTCACTTATAATTGTTCTCAATTATCTCATATATTGAACTTGAGCAACTTCCAAAAACTTATCATTGAAGTTATTTCAACTTTGTGCTAGTCTTTTGATTAAACATCCTATTTTGTAACTAATATTCCTTACCAAATGTTGAAACATCAAGCATCTTTTGCCTAGTACATCAAACATGTTCAACCTACCACATAAAACATCAAACCTGTTTAGGTAAGAGCATCAAATTAGTAATACAGCAAATGTTCAAACATCTAACACTTTGCACTTTCCAATATTAGCTTAGGTGAAGAACATTTACACATTGTTCTAGTATATGAAACCATTTCTAATTAAGGCTTTACAGGTACAACTATTGCCTTTTTTCTCTTCATTAATTAGACTAACAAACATAAGCAAGAATACTAAATATAAGCTTAAACAAGTACTTCATTTCCAACACTTTGCTGATTGTGTTTCATAACTAGTCGTCATAGCAACTAACTCATTCTTCAACTTCAACTTTTCTATAATCCTTTCAGCTTGCACAATTTCTACTACGTTCTTTCTTAACTCTGTCACTTCCGCCTTCAATAGATTATTTTGACGATATAACATCTTCTCTCTGCTTTTCAACTCTAAAATAATCTCTCTTGCTCTTAGACAAAATCTTTGATCATGCCATTCATGAAATCCACAAACATTTTCACTCTACCATTAAAGAAAAAGCAATATTTCGTTCATGAAATATATGAACATATTTAGTTAAAACAACATAAAAATTATCAAAATTACCAAAAAGAGTTGACAACCATAAAACCTTCTTCTTGGATTTTCATCAGTCCATGAAGTCCATCTAGGTGCTTTCAAGTTATAGTAACAATATTTAGCCTCTCCGTTATAGTCCCATTCAACTGGATAAGTTAAAGAAATCAGCTTGTATGACCTCATATCAAAGCTTAGAACGTGTCCCTCTATAGCCAAAGTTGAAAATTTTAAAAATTCCAACCCAGCCCGAAATCACAACCAAATTGAATCCTCTAATCAACCTCATTACCTTAAAGAACTACTACTTGAGCTCATTCTCAACTATTATAGGACAATGCTGTAATATTGATTATGCACCCACTGATAACTAAATGATGCCTACATAATTGAATTTGTTTGCTCCTAATAATCTACATATCTTCCATGAATGTCACACCCAGTGCATACACAATATCAAAACATATATAACTACCAAATGTATAATAGAAAACCTAATCATATCCTATATCTAAATGTATAATAAAAATTTTCATGAAAATTAATTGTTTACGTAATAATCAAACTCATTTCAAGAAGATAAAATTATTTACGTAAATGTAACATTGTTAGGGCAAAGAAATAAAGTGGATATGAAAACATCATAAATTTAAATACAAAACGTAGAAGGCACCATGGCTCTCACTACCTACTTCAGTCTTCAATCACAACACATGTATGTTTCAGATCTCCAAAAACCTTATTGCCCATTCACCTCCAAAAACCTTTCTGCCCATTCACACTCAAACTACCAAGAAGGCACAAGCCATGATGCATCCAAGGATTGGAGTGAAGGCACAACCGAGGGAAGAAAAATAGGGTAAAACATCTATTCATCAACGATTTTAGGGTTATTTACGACAAACATCTGTTGAAGAAGAAGAGGGAAGCATTTTTTGTTTTTTAAGTCAGATTTTTAAGCAATTATTTAATTTTTTGTTAAAATCCACCTGGCGTCCATACTAATAATGTATATTAAAGTGGAATGTAAACACTAAACGAGCTACATGTAACGGTGCATGTAAACACGCCCTAATTTTTGTCCAAAAAAGTCTTTAATTGAGCATATCTGTGAAATGGTAGCCCTTAAATTAGCTGATTTGGATTTAATGTTCTAAATTGATCAAACTCAAAAAGATTAAGCCCCAATTTGGGCTTTTAGCCCCATTTCTAAATATAACTTCAAAAGTCATTTAAATACCATATTTTACCCATTCTAACTTACAAATTTCTTCAAAACATAATCTCACCTAATTTAATTCACCATATCACAATTATGCATGCTGAGTCATGGTTATGACCCATGTCTAGAATCCATACCTCCATTTGTTCCTTAATTTTCACATATCAAACAATCGAATTAGGTATTAAAGTCTTCTAGACATTTGTTACCCTACATCTCTATTTTCAATAGCATTAAACATCATATCATTTAAACTTCTAAATCATGAAACATGTTCCAAATATCACAAGCTGCTTCAACGTAGGGACAATATCAGGTTACCATAATCAATATCAAATTTCAATATCATTTAGCTAGAATTAGGTCTAGGTATCTTCTAGAGATTTTTATTACGATGTATTAGTTATATTACTATTTCAATTAAAATAGCACAATTTGGAGGTCTTTAGGCCAAGTTATGGTCAAAATAATAAGACTAGTTCAAGTGAACCAAAAACCAAAGACAAAATTTCCCTACACTTAACTCTTTCTCTTGTCATTTCAACCTTTAAATGCTTCCAAACTTATTATCAACTCCTTAGCAAGTGAAAACTCATCATTTATGCTACATGAATCTATCCCACTCAAAAACCCCAAAACTAGAAATTTAGGTTAGGAAAACTTACCAATTTATCTTCCAATCTCTTGGGTATTTGATGAGTATAACTTTCTCCACTTGATCAAAATCTCTCCAATTTATGTTCAAAACCATGAAAAATGGTATTTCCACTCTTCTTCTCCCTCGTTGGCTGAATATCCCCTCTTCTCTCTTCTTTTCTCACTTCTTTTGGACTCTCACGTTTATGTTGAAAGAATGAAGCAAATTGTCTTACTTTGGTCCTTTTATACCCTTTAGTGCATTGCACATGTCACTCTCCAATTGACCCTCTTTTAATGACTCATTAATCCACTCACCTTTTGTAAAAAGACTAAATTACCCTTAATGGCATGTAAAAAGACCAATTGCCCTTATTGAATTTAATTCATCAACTATCCGAATTAAATTTTAAAAATATTTCGCAATATTCTTACAATCTAATTGAACATGAAATACTCTAATTAGGGTCAATATTAATTGATTGGATGCTTTTAAAATAGTTCGAATGGGTTTAAAATCATTAATACCCAATATATTCTAAAAAGGGCATTTTAACTCTAAACTTTTGGAAATCCTGAAATTCATTCGAACGGACTTATTTTCAATCTGTTTTAGTATTATTGAACTCTAATACCTATTCCAAAAATTTTTAATATTTTAGGGTTGAGTCCCCTAAAAATTATTGTTCACTCAATTTACTATTCATCCAAAAATATTATTCATCAAACATAAAAATTTAAATTCAATGAAAGGAAAGGTTCGAGGTTTTACAATATCAACATTAGAGTATGGTCCTAATTTTTTGAGATCGTGGAGCCCTTATACTATGAGCTAACCCTCGAGGTTCTCTCCACATTCTTAATGGGGAAAGGATGTCACAGCTAGGATTAACCAAACACTGTCTAATTCTGACTATTAAGGGAGATGGTTTGCATGGGCTATTCGGAGTTCTCCTTCATTATAGGGTTATATGACCAAGAATTTGTAGGGATGCCAACTAACTTAGCCTTACAGATAGACTTCCCATATGGGGTGTCTTCTCCCCAATTTTAGAATATGATTAGCAAGGATAATGATTATGAACCGAGTAGATCCAAGGCATCATCTCTATAACACCCACCGCTCAAATATATCGGATAGAGCCTTCTTCAAATTCAGAACTCTGTAATTCTTATTACTCAGGGCAGTACTAAATTCTAACCTATTGCATACAACTTCCATAGAGCATATGCCCGAACATCTAGAGGATATTCGAGAACATACCTTATGAGAATACAATATTAGAATAGTCACATTAACTTATTATGGCATCACACTTAACACAAGTATTCAAAATGATCAATTTCCTCATTTCATTCACAAAATAAACTTACTTACATTGTACCATTACAATTTATATATCCATGTAATTACATTACATAACATTTGACAGTTTACAACTCTATACAAAATGTTAACATGAAATGAGAAGCTAAACAAACACATCCTAACTGGACTCCTCAGATATTAGTTGACCAGACCTTCGAACCATTCTTGTTCTCAAAATTATAGTACTAGAACTCTACTTGGTTGCCTTAGAAGCAAGAACTCCCTTGTACCTAAAAATCAATGTTGCAATTTTGATGAGTTTGTGAACTCAGTGAGTGAACCATCATCGATGTGCTCACTCTAGTCAGAACACAAACTCAAGTATATAACCAATTTCAACAAGTTTAACACATCAAGTATCAAATCCCACATCACATTTTTTCATATTTTATCAAGTACAAGTACAATATATATACAAACATTTCATAACACTATTCCAGAACAATCCATTAATTTATCTCAATCATTCATATGATACATGTAAACTTATATATATATGTAAATGCAAATGTGACTTCATTTTTATTTCACTTGTTTATAAACGAGCGCTTATTTACTGTCCCGTATCCATTGTGAATACTGAGCTTGTTAAAAAGTGCTCTAAAGGTAATAACCTTTAGCACTTATTGTACAAATCATTGTACGATTAATAAATGTATTTTTCAATATTTCGATGTTCATACATTTATGGATTTGATGTTGATCTTAAGATGATTTAATGAAGTCCTTGATACAAAATATAGTATGGAGGAAATCAGGATAAGATCATGATAATGAAATTCCTATGATAGGTAATTATGTTAGCATCTAAACTTTCCCTAGTCATAGGATTAATGAGATGGGATATCATTAATCCGGATAGACTAGCACATGTTATACTCCTTGATTAGATCAAGTAATAGATCTCATAAGCTGTAGACATGAGTTGGTTAGAGTTAACACATGGATGCTTACTAAGGGTAGTAACTACATTGGACTGACCTACTATGAGACAATCGTATGGTTATTCTATTCCAGTGTCAATGATAGTCTTATCATAGCAATGGTGCAAGTATCCTTTAACTTGAGGTGCTCAAGGATATCTTGAATACTGATCCTGTGCTTTGACTCCATTCATCGGTGCCTTTCAGGTGTTACTCATAGGGTGGTGATTGGGTATAGCTTGACGTATTCAGAGGTAATTGAGTAGCAAATAAAGGATTCACCACTCCTGACAAAAGGAGATGATACCCACGACCTCTTACCAAAGTCATTACTCAGAAGTCTCTGGCCAGAGTAGATATGTGTCATAAAGAGAGTCTTCAATGATACATAGAGTAATGAGATCCTTAGGAAAAGATCTAATATCACTTGGACTAGATGTGATGTTGGCCCCTGAATTTTTCTTGATGAATAAGCATGATTTACTTGAATTATGAGGTTTTGATGGGTAAATTTTGGAATTAATTGTTATGTCAATATTAGTAGGATTTTATTATATGGTTTAGTGGAATTAAAGTTGTAAGAATG
>JANQAP020346503.1:0-17216 GCA_026874005.2 Erythroxylum coriaceum | reverse complement strand
CTTATAAGGGTGTGGTTACCTCTCCCTTGTATACGCGTTTTCCAGTTTTGGGTGAGTCTGGAAGAACAAAACCGTGCGGGCCAAGCCCAAAGCGGACAATATATGCAAGCGGGTGTTCTGGGCTGTTACAATATAAATAGGTTTTCCTAAGGAGCTAACAAGAAAACTTAAAACTTCAATGATCCAGAATTCCAAAAGAAAATTATGGAAGTTCACCCACATTGGAGAAGTATCAATGGTACCTCTATCCATATTTATGCTAGGTTTTCATTTCTGAATGAGCATTGGTTGGCCTTCAATGTGTTATGGACCTTGTTCAATTATTTTACTCAAACAATTTTCACTAAAAAATTTGAACATAATGGTGCCATCTTCCCTTAGTATGACTTTTTTAAAGCCTTTTTTGCCCCATTTGGCTCTTGCCCAAACATTCACAATAAGAAAGGTTGGCCTCTTGTTCCAGAAAAAACCTATTAAAGCATAGGACTAAGAATTTTCTCTTGTCTTGGGTAACTCGATGGCTGGAGTAATAACTCCATCTTTTATGACGTTCTAATAGTGTTTAAGCTTCCTTTTGTAGTGTTGGGTGTGAAACTTATTCCTCAAACTTCATAAAGATGAGAGACATATGTATTGTTCTCAACATTAGAATTTTCTTTAGATCTAGTCAGACTCTCTTTTCCTCTAGACTTTATAAGTAATGCATCTCTGGTGAGTGTAAGATATTCTTCTAAAGATACAAAGTGAGGTAGATGATTCTCCCTTCTCTCTTATAGTAGAAAAGGCCTTCCATTGAGAACCTCAGCAACAAAGATGGCTATCGTCTGCCCCAAAGAGGAAACAAACTAGACATTGGAAGGGTGATTCCAAAAATGGAAAAAGAAGGGTCATTAAGGTTAAAAGTAGATACAAAGAGGCTAGAGAAAATAAGCTATGTAATTTGTTAACTTTTCTAAACCATTCGATTAATGGTACACAATTGAAGAAAACTAATGTTTGGTATTCATATATTTGTCAAAGATAAAAAAAACTTTTGTTTGTAAATTGTGATCTATTATTTATGATTATCGAGAGAGGAACTTCATATACACATATAATGTTGTCCTTTAGAAAAATTTCCAATATCTTTTATATAACATTTACAAAAGAATCTACTTTAATCTTTAATATTATGAATATTGTATTAGATTTGATACTAGAGTTAATTATGGTATGATATAGTATCAATATTAAGTATCATTTTGGATACTTTTGTAAAATTATAAAATATTTCTTGAATTTTATAAAATTATAAAATAGTTCCTCAATATATTGTGTTATATAATTTTTAACTTTATTTCAACTCTATTTTAAAAATTACAATAATATAAATTTGATATAACAACTATTTCTTCATTCCTATTAATATTAATATTCTTATATTCCTTATATAAACAATAACCATAATTATTATAAGAAAAAGATTGTTTAATTCTCATACCAATATTACACTAAGAATAATAAAAAGTACTTTAAGTGTTCTAATAATTACAACAAAATATCATATTATAAAAATAATATAGGACTATAAGTATAACAATAAAAGTTCGGCCAAGTAATACAATAAAGTAGAAGTGAAACTTGGAAAAAGTACTTACAATTAAAATTTTTATACTTACATTACATATATAGAATTTAACATTTACATCAAATATAATTGAAATTAAAAGAAAAGAGAAAATAAAAAACCACATGCTTTCTTTAATGACATATTCGCTCAAATCATATTGGCCCTTATTTTTATTTGGTATTAAATCTTTATCATTGATGGGCATCTTACCATCACCATCAATCAAATGCGCCAAATGACATGTTAATACTTTTCCATCTAAGATTATCTTCTAAATACTCTCATTTATAAAACTTAGTTGCTCAAAAACCTAATATACTAAAGGGATCTCTACAACTACTAGTTTTATTAGGAGTCCTAGCTAACAAATAAATTTAAATTATTAAGAAATTATAAAATTATATTCAACTTAATAATGATAATATTATACCTTTCTCAGAGTTTCAAGTTATTTCGATCAAAAAATAAATTATTTAATTTTTTGTGTTCCAATATATTTATTTTTTAAAATGGATGAATTCAAATGTATTCTAATTCCTTTCATATCTAGTTACACTCACACATTTATTAAGAATTCAAATTGAAAACCTTTTCAATTCTATAACACTAATTCTGAATTGATCATATCAAACAACTATAAGACAATAAAAGTAGTCTTGTATATACCTAGATTAAATTTGTCTCTTTGACATATTGTCATCCTAAAATCACTGTATGCATTCTTATATATCTCCAATTGTGAGTCAAGGAGATCTGACATCATCTTATATGAAACAGTTTTTGTGATAGTTAATAACATTCCCATGTTAACTTTAGCTTTTTTTCATAAAACATGGTCTAAAATAGACACTTGGATTCAAAAATTTTCCATTAGCAAACAATATAGAGTAAAATTATCTTTCTCATTTTTCACTGTTGATTGCAAGATAACTTGTGTACAAAGAAAGCTTATTTTTTAGATTGGAATTGATTGCTTCCTTTGCCCTCTTTATGATGTCAAAAAACTAGCTTATCGTTTGCTGTTTAACACTATCAACTAGGAAAAGTGCTCACACCAAAGACTTACAAATTTGGATGATAAATTGACATTGGGATAAAAATTTATGACCTGTATGAAAGCCTCCATTTTAGCACTAGACCTAGCATGTTGAGATGACACTCACTTATAACTTGTAAGCATTTCTCTCAATCATTTCTTTATTTGAACAAAACACTAAAGTGATAAGAAATTAGTTAGAAATATTATAATAGCAGGATAATACAAATTCCTACCATTGATGAAATATTTCCTTATCATATTTAGAATCTATGCACGATCATGAATGAAATTAATTGCTTTCTTATTTTTTCATAGTTTTAACAATGATAAGAAAGCATTTAGCATCTCCAATATTTTCTAACATCAGGTTAATGAAATGTGCAACACAAAAAGTCTAATAAAAATAATTTTACCTTAGTGATAAGAAATTACTTAGAAATCTTACAATAACATAACAATACAAATTCCTAACATTGGTGAAATCTTTTCTTATCAAGTTCAGAACCCATGCACAATTATAAATGAACTTAGTCATTTTTCTTGCTTTTTTCTACACAATTTTATCAATGATAAGAACGTATTTAACATTTATTATAATTTTTTAGCATCATGTTAATGCAATGTGCAGTACAAGAAGTATAATAAAAATAATTATACCTATTTTATAACCTCTTCCCAACTTCTTTATAAGGATCATCATTGTTATTGATGAACTATGTATTATTTTTCCATTTAACTTCATTCATAACTTCATTAAATATCTTTAGTAGAGCATCATCATTTTTTACAAGGCTAAATGTATCAAGGACTTCAAAAAATTATCCTGTCATTAAAATAAACTAAAATATTGATAATAAGCTCTTGTCTTCTATTTATCCAACTATCACACATGATTGAACACTCATAAGTTACCAAAGTCATTCTTCTTTCACTCAAGTAACTTCTTATTTCATAAGTAAAGTTTCTTAGAAGAATATTTTATAATTATCAATGGATGGAATTTTAAATCCTAGGGCATAAGAGGAAATAACAACTATTATAAGCTAAAAATAATAAAACTAAATAGCAACTGACTGACACACATACAACATTCCACTATCTAGACATTACTATGCCTATATTATAAACTACTTCTTTAGATTGTAATGCATTATAAATTGATTGTTGAGCTCCAAAAGTTTTTTATGGAGAGAAAAAAATTAGATACTTATCTTCTTCTCTTCCTTACATCGGTTTCAATATTCCCTTCTTCTTAAATAGAAATATCACCTTTAACATTGACGGTATCATCCTATCCATTGCAAAAAGAACTTCCACTACCAAGTTTATACTTCAGTATTTGCCTTATTTCTTTAAAGTTTTTATTTGTAATTTTATATCATGGCTAACTTTCTTGCAATGCTTCGTATCACCTTTGATTCCAACTAAATGTTTCTTTAATTTAGTGATTCTCCAACATTTTAAATATTTGTTACAATATAAATAAATAGTATGATTTTTCATACTAGGAAGCAATGTAATACGATACCAAGCTGGATCATCAAATCTTCTTAAAGAGGTTGAATTATCAAGAGTTCCTAAGGTTCCCTCTATTTATCTGTAAAAAACTAAATTAAATTAAATAAGTACAATGAACTAAACAAATATCACATGTACCTATTAATTATAAACCAATAAACAAACATTAATTATTTAGTGAATAGTTAACACAGATATGTATAAAAGGGAATCAAACAAAAATAATAACAAAATGTGCATTGTTCAACCTAAAACAAAACTAATTTAACACACCTTAAATTATAAGAACATACACATAACTTGAACTTTAAAGGAATTCCACATTCTTGAAAAGAGTATCTAACATGAAAATTTTGAACACGTACATGACATGGCATACCACTGAAAAGTATACACACTTATATTGTATATCAAAATCAATTTTCTAAGAATTACCACTACCAATAACAACAAGAAAAAAATAAAAGCTATGCCCCCTAGGGTTATATGAATTCTCACTAATTAGTAACATGGAAAATATAGAATTAGTTGTGTGTAAAATATTAGGAGGAAAAAAAGTAACTTCTTAATAACCATTACATATATATTGTCTAATAAACTTCAAGAAGACATATCATATAGATACATCTATAACATGTCCTTTAAACAAAATATATAACTTCATTCATCTATTTTTGTAAGGTATCTCAATTATATATGTAGACAAAAAATGGTTAGATAGCTACATGTTTTGCAGATGATTCATTTTATCGTACGACCCTTAATTTGCATATGTAAACAAATGAATTCCTTGGGATAATTAACAATATTAGAAAAGAGATAAATATTGTGGTTTATATTGAAATTATCTTTAAATGTTGCTATTCCTCATATAGGTAACATACAAAAAGCCTTGAATTCCTTGTACATATAGACACTAAAGAAGAAATCAGAAAAGAAAGTATAGGATGAGACAAGACATTTGTTTTTCAAATCCATTGATATGCCAATTGTAGAACACTAAAACCTTTATTTTAGGAATAAAGAAAACCCATTAGAGCAAGCATATGCTTCCAAGATCAAGTTGTCTAGTTAAACTCCATAATTAAGTTATTTTTCAATACTATTAATTATGTTTCTTCTAAGTTGAAAAGATAATGAAAATAAATCATGCTTAATATTATTACTAAGCCAATCATTATAAATTATAACTTAATTAGTGATATATGCCCTAGTGGTGCAGCCTAAAAAAATTATGTGAAGCTAAAGCACCATACTCAAGACACCAAACTAAGCTACTGAAGAACTTAGACTGAATGACGAAGAGCATAGAGAAATCATACAAGAATGGACAAAACACCATACTCAAGACACCAAGTTAAGCTAATAAAGAATTTGGACTAAATGACGAAGAATCTAAACTGACTAACATATTTGGATCTTGGCGTTGGATAAGGTGATGAGTAGTGACAAGTGTTAATGAGCAATAAGAGAGATGATAGAAGGAGATATCTCAATCACCTAAACTATTTAATAGATTTAGAGCTTAGCATTGAATGAGGCAACGATTAGTAACAAGCAATGAAGAGTGGTATAAGAGATGCAAGAGGAGAGATCTAGAGTCTTAGACTAACTGACAGATTTAAAGTAGTGACTTATAAGGACTGGAGCTTGGAGGAGAGATAGGAAGGAGTTTTAATTGTTTGGTTTCTTTTTAGTTTAGTCTTTTAACTTATTAACTAATTTTATTTTAGTAAAAGGGTTGCCTCAGTGCACAAGAGTATCCGTTTTGCAAGGGTCGAGGGATGGTCATCAATTAGATACAGCCTTCCCTTTGTATTTTACAAAGGATATTCCTGTGACTCAAACCTGTGACATTCTGGTCACAAAGGAATAACCTTACCAGCTACCTAATATAAAATTGGTATTCCATTTAGTATTAACTAATAACAAAAAAATGGCATTGGTATTAAAACTTGGTAATAAATCTTCATTTATTGTACCATTTTTTAGCCAATACGATAAGGTACTCATGCCATCGTTAATCCCATTTATGAAAATATTCAACGACCTAAGAATGAACCTATGTTGCTTGAAAGTAGG
Organism: Erythroxylum coriaceum; assembly: GCA_026874005.2. Taxonomy (NCBI): domain Eukaryota; kingdom Viridiplantae; phylum Streptophyta; class Magnoliopsida; order Malpighiales; family Erythroxylaceae; genus Erythroxylum; species Erythroxylum coriaceum. Next base: position 10,968 of record JANQAP020346503.1, on the reverse strand, counting down.
CTGGAAGGGCCCTAATATGTCCAACTCTTACTAATTTAGTGGATTACGATTTATATTTGGTGAATAATATGCAATTGAATTATGATGATAATGAGAATATATTTGAATACTATTACAAGTATTTATATAATCAGTATATCCATTCTCTAGAGTTGGCCAAAAATAACTAACTCTTAAGATCATGTGGGCTAAAGTTATTGTTCCTTGATATGTCCTACAAGATCCTTCATTAAGTTATTTCAAGATGTATTGCACTTCCGTTGGACCATCACATGAAAGATTGTATGTACATTTTTTCTTTAATCATAACATTTCGAGTTAATCTATATATTAGCTTTCAAACTTGTACCTTTTCATTTGAAAGCTCTCTCTTTTTATATATTTTTTAATTAGGGAAGTTCAATCTTCATCTCACCTAATTAGCTGGGCCACTATCTTTTCCTCAAGTGCAATTATGTCTCTTCCTTAAAAATGCACTCTTAAAGTCTAAATTCCTTTCACTAACCAAATTTTGTATAAGATTGTTTTATACTCAGCTTCATTATTAGTTTTTTTAAATTTGTTTATGGTAATATCAAATATATATTCCATATGGTCTTTGTCAGAATATTCCTTCTCCATTTTATCCATCTATGTGTATAACTCTTGTTAGCTGTTACGCATCTATCTCTTTACACTATCATTTCAAGAATGTCCATTTTATAATGAAATATAATTTCATTTAGGATTCCTAAAACTCTGTGGGATGAATGTAGAATACCTTACCTCTGGTTCTTAAACAAATTTACTGATATAATACATGGACATTTAATGTTATTTTTCTCTTAACAATAGAACTTCATTGCCTTATTTAAGATTATTAGATAAAGATATAAGTTTTTCCTGTCAACTGGCATACCTAAGAGTACTGGCTCTACATTTATTATTTCATATCTTTAAAATCTTTTTGACAGTATTGGCTCCATTTAAATTTTATGGATAATAAAGCAAATTGAGAAATAGTAATCAAGTTTCTATAGATTTAGATAAAAAAAAAGTTTATGACAAGTTAGCAAATTTTCTTATAAGTCTCTAGGCATCTTTTTGTAAGGGAATCACCATTTCTAAGATTAATGTAATCTTATTTGATTTGACTTCTAATCCTCTTAAACTCAAAATGGAGCTTAAAAAATTTCTACTTAAAATACCAAACATATTTTTTAAGGATTGAACATGATATTATATTCTCTAAAAGTATCTTAAACCATTTTTGAAGGTCTATTAGATAATTTGATTTAGTTGGAGTCTTTACTATTGGATTATTGATATAAAATTCCATGTTTCTTTTTAATTGCCTTTAGAACACCATAGTGATTATCATATGATATGTTTCAATTGTACTTTATAATCTAAAAGACATTATCTTATAACAATATGTTTTTTTGTGGAAAATGAATGATATTTTATTGTGATTTATCTCACATATGTAGATTTGGTTATATCTTAAGCATGCAGCTAGAAAACACAATCATATGTAATCTAACATTAGATCTACAAGTTTTTCAATATTGGGTAGAGGGTAGAAATCTTTAAAGCATGCTTTATTCAAATATCTAAAACCTCTGCAAATCCTCCACTTTTTGTTTGAATTTTTACAGCTATTACATTGTCCTACCATATACCTTATTAATAAAAATCTTGTTGAGTAGTCTATCAACTTCTTCTTGAATCATTATCTATATTTCCTTTGTGACATTCTCTTCTTTTTCTTTATAGGTATGAAGCCAAACTTATATTTAGCATATTAGTAATTTCTTATTGTATTATCTCTTGTAAATTTAAAAGAAGTCAAGAAAATACATCATTGTGCTTTATCAACAGTTGTTGCTTTGCCTTTTTTTATCAAGAATATTTTAGCTCCAATGTTCAAGGTTTATAAGCTTCCAAGCTCTCTAATCTAAATATTAGCTAGTTATATATGTTTTATTTTCAACAACCCCTTCAGATCTTATACAACTAGTTCCTTAATATCTAATTGCTCTACCTTTTTCATTCCCTTCAATGAAGTCATATAATATTATAAAAGCATATTTCGGTCCCATTATAGCTCACCATTGATATTCTCAATTTAGGACTTCATCATAATTGGTAAGGGCTCAATATTTTATTAAGAACATTTTAGCTCCAATGTTTAAGTTTCATTAGCTTCCAAGCTCTCCGATTTAAATATTAACTATTTATATAAGTTTTATTGGTAACAATCTATCAAGATATCATACAACTAGTTTGTCAATATGCCATTACTTTACCTTTTTCATTCCCTTCAATGAAGTCATGTAACATTATCGAAACATATTTTGGTCCAATTATAGCTAAGCAATGTTATTTTTAATTGGGGACTTCATCATAATTGGTAAGGGCTTAATATTGCTCTTATTGTGTGAAAATCATCCAAAGATCATATTATAAGCTATAAGCTTATATAGAAGGTGAAAATTCACCACTATAGTCACCCTACAAGGGTGCAATCATAATGTCACCAATAAACTAACCTTTCCTTCCAAATGAACCTTGTCTCTATGAATCAAATTAAAAGTATATATGCAGACTTTAGTTGTTACACTTAAAATTATATTTCTTTAAAACATTATAAAATAAAACGTCAACTAAGCCTCCTTTGTTTATTAATATCCTCTTAACCTAATAACTGACTATTGTTTCCTTGATTACCATTTCATCTTTATGAGAATTTTAAAGATCTGCTCTTTTTATTTTTAAATTTTATCTAGTTTGAAAGCCTCCTTTTTGGGTTTGTGGTTGAGACTATATGAAATTGTATATTGAACCTATATATTTAAGTTAATGCAATATTTAGTTTTACCTATAATCCAGATGCAATTTATAATATTTCTCCATCTTCTTTTTCTTAGTGACATTGGCTAAAGTGGATTAGTAATATCTTTGCCTATGAGGTAATTAAGAATTTTGTTAAAGATTGCATTTAAAGAGACAATCTCTTTTCCATCCCTTCTGCTTTGCTTACATACTTCTTTTCCAAATTTATCAATTCTTATAAGTATATCGCATTACTATGAACTGATCAGTCATATATGTAAACTTTCTCCTTTGTGATTTAAGTATAATGCTCTTGTAATTTTTTTACCTTCCTATAGATGAATTTATCCTCTTGATCTCTCTTAAATCTCTTTTAAAGACCTAGTCTTATCCATTTGCATAGACCTTTATGATGGTTCATGTTTCCTTAAACCTTTTTAAAAAATTAATGCAACTATAGAAGAACTAAATTTTAGACTTAAGTTACCTCTAGACTAAACCTTTTCAAGTATTGCTTTTGTGTTTCTATAGGTATTAGTGCCACTAAAAAAAGTGACATCAAGATTTATGATCATCACTTATTACTTAAATAATATGCTTCAAAATGGATTCATAACTACTTGAATTTAACTAAAGATATTCCTAAAAGTTTATAGTACCAATCCTTTGTGAGACTAATTAATTTTTATTAGAAGACCTTTCTACTTTATTACATTTGTTGCATCATAAAAATCTATAATTTTCATTAAATTTCACTATATACTTTATCGGATATGTGATTATATTATAAAACTTTTAACAACAGTATAATTAACTTTGGTATGGGTAACTTATTAAGTATTTCTTGGATAAATTAATTATCAAAGTTTGCTTATTTGTCATCTACATTACTTTAACATGGCACGTTTGAGTTGGCCTATTTAGATTACAAAGTTGTGGATTGATTTCATGTAATACCCCGCTCTATAGGGGCACACACTAGAACATCCGATGGACATTCGGGCATATGCCCTATGAAAGCGGCATGTTAGAGCAGTCATATTCAGTTAATATGGCATCATACATATATAACACAAATATTCCAAGATTAAACTCCTCATTCCATTGATAAAACATAATTTACACTCTAGCTTTTCACTACACAATCCATATATACAATATCAAAAAACAAAAAAGAGTCTACTATTCTTTACAACATGATCTACATGAAATGAGGACTAGACAAAAACATTCCATCTAACTTCTCAGTATCAGCTGACCAACCTTTGAGCCATTCTTTAAGTCTAAAACACAGTATTAGACTTCTTCTAGAGTGTCTTAATAGTTAGGTCTCCTCTATTGTACCTGAAAATTAACGTTACAATTTTGATGAGTTTTGCGAACTCAGTGAGTGAACCATCATCGATATTCTCACTCATATCAAACCACAAAGATAATTCACCATTTGATTTACAAACGAATCACATCAACATATACTGAATAGGATGGTTCACTCATTTCAAATCATAAGAACAATTCACCTTTCAATTCACAGACAGATCATACAATCAAATATTGCATATCATTTCACAGTTTGATTATGCTTCAACAAATACAATTTGTGTACATTATTTCACTTTTCCATTATAGAATAGTCCAAATAATTCATTCAGTTAATACACATCAATTCATATATATAAATGCTCACGTGACTCCAGTTTCATTATTACTTTATTGTGACCAAGAGCCTTTTTAACTATCTTGTATCCATTGTGGATATCGGGCTCATGTATAACTTTTCCATAACTGCTGTGGATACGAGACTTATTTTAATACTGAGCCTATGGCTCTTTATACACGTTTCTAAGCTTTAAGCTCTTTTTCACTAGCCATTCCGGTCACAACTTCCATTATCTGATCATGTATATCATGTAATGAGATGCATCAATTCACATTTTATGCAATCAATCACTTTCATTCATCGGACCTAAGTCCGGCATTCAACATTTTTTTTGAGAACACATATTTTTCCCGATTCACATTCAATTATGAACACTTCCAATGCAATCTCAATTATCAAACTCCTCAGACAATCAATGTCCAGAATTATCACATTCATATAATTATTAGTTCAATAATTGAAATTTAAGCAAATATAATTAATCCTGGTGAGAAACGTCTAGGTTACTCATAGTAAGCTCTAGATAGCTATTGCCTCGACGAACCAGCAATGTCTAGATGTTGTTATTCGACTTGTGTTTCTAAATCAAGCAATACACATATTTGTACACATTACTAAGTTTCTCAATCACATAAGTATTCAATCATACACACATATATATAGCATGCTCCATGGCTTTCTAGGGTATGTGTCCTTAATCATAAGTCTTGATTATTCAAACTACTATAGCTTGTTTATGTCTTGCTCATTCTAATATCATTAATCAATCATTCACTAATGTTATTCTAGCATTATATGATCATACAATACCCAAATTCTCATTCATTCATACCTAATTCATATCATTCACCATCTTTGGATCATATTAGCATTCCGAAGAACACTTCATACCTATAATGACTCTAAATTTTCTAGATTTTGATACATTGTTATCAACCATCTATTTCTTAGTTATAACCTCAATTAATAGCCTAACATATCATACACTTTATCAACTTATTTAACCATCAAACTAGGTTTATTTCAAGCCTCAATCAAGTCTAAATACACCATAGGAAAGTATCTTATCATTGGTTGATTCAAACATCACAATTAAGAGAAGAATTCATGTTCAATGCCTTTCCCATGATCATGAAGGCCATCCCACAATTGTGGGATATGTTATCCAAACATATTTTCACCTTCAATGCATTTTCCACGCTCGTGGGTTATCATATCCGAATCTCCATGATCGTGGGTTATCATATCCGAAAATTCCAACCAACTTCTTCCATGTTTTCTAGATTTTTAACTCCTACATGTTACATCTAACACATCTTGTACATAGTTCATCATTTCTACTTCATTTCCTCATCAAAATCATCTCCATTCCAACTAAAAAATGTCCACAAAACAACTCATAATCGATCATTTATCATTTATACAAAAATAAAACATGATCACCATCATTCACTATCATATATAAATCCTAGTTCTTCTCATTTCAAGAATACTACACTAGCCTTTTCTTTAGCTTCAAAACTCAACATAATTCATTTCTATAACAATCAATGATCCACGTTTTTATACATCTAAAAACTGAACATATTTATATCCATTCATTCATTAATTTTTCTAACACTCATCATCAACACCATTTTCACTATTAATCATCCCTAATGATCATTATAAATGCTTCTATTAAAAACAACCATGAAGATAAAGATCTTACTTACTTGTTTAAATCTGAAGCCTCTTCAAATCACCAAGAAACCCTAGCTTCTCCACTTACATGATCATCATCTCTCAAGGTATAATAGGCTAGGTTTTTAGTAGCAAGATGAAGAAGACAACTAGTTGTTATGGTGATAAGGTGAAAGATGGTAGCAAAAACTCAAGATCATAAGGTGAGAGTGAGTATCGTGAGTGAAGGTGAGAGAAAATGAAGAAGATGAGAGTGTCAAAATTTGAGAGAATAAGAAAAAAATGAGAGCATATAGTAACAAAATGAAAGACAATGAAAGATATTCTTTCAATGGGTTTATGTTGTGAGTGGTGAGTGTGGTGAGTGGCAAGTGTTGTGACACTTGTCACTTGCCACTTATCACCTTCTTGTGGTTCCCATTTGTCTTTTAATAACTAGTCTATTTGTCTTCTAATTTTTAAACCAATTCTTACCCAATTTTCTATGCCACTTTTCAATAAATCCTAAAGCTATGTACCACTCATTTATACTACCATGTGTCAATTATTTCTACTACCACGAATCAATTTGTCTTGCCAATTGGCATTTTTTTTAGTCCAAAAATACACATAATTTTATAAATATTCCAATTTTAACATTAAAATTTCAAATTAATAATTGAAACCATTAGAGCAAAAATCAAGACATAATAATTCACAATTCACATTTTAACCATTTAAAATCTTTCATACCCTAGAATGTGTCAATTGAGTGCATATACAGTATTTGCAATGTGTCAAAAAAATAAAATTCATGTGTATGCTTATGATATGCATATGAATGCAATGCACCTCATAATTTTCTCAATGCTATTTCTCATTTATCTCGATAGCCTTAGGCTCTAACCCGTAGTATGGAAAATGGGATATTACAATTCTCCTCTTAAGAAATTTCGTCTTTAAAATTCTTACTTGATTGATCAAATAGGTAGGGGCATTGGTTCCTCATGTTCTCCTCCGTTTCCCATGTAGCTTCTTCACTCAAATGATTCCTCCAAAGGACTTTAACTAATAGGATCACTCAGTTTCTCAATTACTTCGTTTGATAACTAATTATCTTAACTGGTTTTCAACTAAACTCATATTACTTACAATTTCAATCTCTTGAGCCAGTAACATATGTGTTAGATTAGACCGATATCTCCTGAACATATTCGCATAAAACATATTATGTATTTGAGCCATTTCAGCAGGTAATGCTAACTTATAAGACAATGGTCCAACTGTCTCAATAATATCATATGGACCAATGTATCCAGGGCTTAGCTTACCCTTTTTACTAAACCTTAGCACTCATCGCCAAGGAGATACTCTCAAAAACACTTTATCTCCCACTTGATACTCTATATCCTTTCGGTGCTGATCCACATAACTTTTTTATCTATCTTGTGCTACTTTAATTCTACTACGGATCAATTTCAATTTATCAACGGTATCTTGAATCAATTATGGGCCTTCAACAATCCTTAGACCCTCTTCTTCCCATTACAAAGGTGAATGACACTTTCTGCCATATAACGCCTCATATGGTGCCATTCCAATACTACCGTGATAATGATTATTATAAGCAAATTCAATCAGAGCTACATACTGATCCCATGCTCCTTGGAACTCTAAAACACAAGCTCTGAGCATATCCTTAATAGTCTTAATTGTTCTCTCACTCTGTCCATCTATTTGATGATGAAATGTTGTACTAAAGTTCAAACTCATACCCAAAGCTATCTGTAAACTTCACCAAAATCTCAAAGTAAATCTAGGATCTCGATATGATATTATAGACACTGGGACTTCATGTAATCTCACTACTTCATTCACATACCTCCGAGCTAACTGATCCAATGTATTATTCTTCGTCACTGGTAAGAAATGTGCCAACTTTGTCAATCAGTCAGCAATGACCAGTATTGCATCATATTGCCTCAGAGTTCTCGACAAACCCATAATGAAATCCATAGTAATTCTCTCCTATTTTTACTTCGAAATAGGCAATGACTGTAACTTCCCAACTGGAGCCTGATGCTCTACTTTAATCTATTGGCAAGTTAAACATTTAGCCACATATTCAGCCACTTGCTTCTTCATCCCTGGCTATTAGAAATGTTGTTTTAGCGTATTATACATCTTAGGAGTACCAGGATGCATAGTATAAGCTGCTATATATGCTTCCTACAGAATCTCTTTTCTTAATTCATCCATATCGGGTACACACAATCTCTGTTTCAACCACAAGGTGTCATTTCTCAATTCAAACTCAAAATTTGGATTCACTTTCAACTTCTCAATAAGCTTCTCTAATTCAGGATCCTTGCTTTGAGCCTTTCTAATCTTGTCATATAACATCGATATAAGCTTCAATGTAGCCAATAATGCCTCATTTTTCCCTAAATTCAATTCAACATTCAATGCTCTCAACTGTACTAGGTTTGAAAATCTCGATAACTGTATTTGAGCCACATTACTATCCGATTTTTTGCCTAATGCATCAGCTACAATGTTAGCCTTACCAGGATGATATTCAATAGTACAATTATAATCTTTCAGTAGTTCGATCCATCATCTCTGTCTCATATTTAACTCCTTCTGACTTAACAAATACCTCAAACTTTTATGACCAGTGAATATCTTAAATGTGTCTCTATACAGATAATGTCTCTAAATTTTTAAAGAAAATACCATTGCAGCAAGTTTTAGATCATGAACCGGATAGTTAAACTCATGAGACCTTAACTATCTCGATGCATATTCAATCACTCTTCCATGCTAAATTAGAGCACATCCTAACCTCTGGTGTGATGCATCACTATACAAAAAAAACCTCTAGATCTAGATGGAATAGCTAATACTGGCGTCGTAGTTAACTGATGCTTTAGTTCCTCAAAACTCTTTTGGCATTCATCATTCCATCTGAATGGTACATTCTTCCTCAGAAGTTTTATCAAAGGGGCTGAGATTAAAGAAAACCCCTCAACAAATCTCCTGAAGTATCCAGCTAATCTAAGAAAACTCTAGATGTCAGACACATTTCTTAAAGCTTCCCATTTCATCACTGCTTCTACTTTCTTTGGATCAACTTGTATGCCCTGTCCAAATACTATATGACCTAAGAATACTACTTGATCAAGCCAAAATTCACACTTACTAAACTTGGCATACAATTGCTTCTCTCTCATTATTTGTAGGACTAACCTCAAGTGCTCGGAATGTTCCTCTCTACTCTTCAAATAGACTAAAATATCATCAATGAACATAATGACAAAGTGATCTAAATAAGGTTGAAATACCTTATTCGTCAATGCCATAAACGCTACTGGTGCGTTAGTCAACCTAAAAGACATCACCATAAACTCAAAGTGCTCATATCTAGTTCTGAATGCACTTTTAGGTACATCATCTTTAGCTATCTTTAACTGATAGTACCCTTATCTCAAATCTAACTGATAGTACCCTGATCTCAAACCTAACTTAGTGAACACTTGAGCTCCCTATAACTGATCAAATAAGTCATCAATCCTTGGTAACGGATATTTATTCTTCACTGTCACTCGATTCAACTACTTATAGTCAATACATAACCTTAAAGTCCCATCTTTCTTCTTCACAAATAAGACTGGGGCTCCCTAAGGTGACATAGTGGGTTTGATAAAACCTTTATCCAATAACTGAGCCTTAAGTTCCTTAAGTTTCACAGGTGCCATCCTATATGGAGGAATAAATATAGGAGCAGTACCTGGAACAAGGTCAATAGCAAACTCTGTCTCCCTATTTGGGGGTAAACTAGATAATTTAGAGGGAAACACATCCAGGAAATCCCTAACAATAGAAATATCTTGCGCTGTCTGCTCAGTACGAGTATCAACTACATATGCTAAATAAGCCTCACATCCTCCTCGAATCAATCTCATAGCACTCATTGATGATATCAATCTGGCTGGCACTACTTGACTAACACCTCGAAAAATTGCTCTCAGCTGATTAGGAGATTCAAGAATCACCTCTTTAGTGTAGTAGTTCATTATAGCCCTATGAGTAGTAAGCCAATCCTAAGATAAGGTCTATCTCTTTCAACTATAATACTATTAGATTGGCTTTCAATTCTGCCTGATCAACCTAGATCATGCACCCTTTACAAACTTCACCAATTACTGTAGCACTACCTACCGGTGCATTGCTAAATCACAATTTAATATTTCTCTCTCATAATACAGTTTAGATGCCAGATGCGGTGTTATAAATGAATGCGTAAATCCTGGATCTAGCAATGCAAATGCTTCAAATTGAAAGGCATTTAACACACCTGCTACAACATCTGGGGAGTTTTGAACCTCTTGTCTGGTGATGGCATATATTTTGGCTTGAGACTGCAGCTGATTACTCAGTACCTTAGTCCTGACAGTAGGACTTGCTAAACTCACTCTGCCTCTACCTCTGCCTCTCTGTCCAAATCCACTAGCTCTGCTTTATTGCACAGTCATTTCAGTCACTGCTCCTCCTCTCACTTTAGACTGTGCTCTAAAAACTACGGGACAGTCTCTGATCTGATGTTCAAAAGTAGCCACAACAAAGGCAAGCTCTCGATAACTTTCATCATTCTCCATCATACTTCTTCCCATAATGTTCACAGTTAGGCATATGTTGCATCTGCCCAGATACTGCACCTTTTCCATTACCAGTGTAACATCCCAGCACCGATGAGAAGGGTAAATAGTAATTTGGAATAGTTTATGAGTGCTTAGAATTGTCTTGACATGTTCATGCATACACATACAAGT
>JANQAP020346193.1:7500-17221 GCA_026874005.2 Erythroxylum coriaceum | reverse complement strand
GGGGTCGGTAGTTAGCTGCGCAGCAACCAATGCATCTAACAGGAATCAATCAATCCCAGGTCCATGTGGAATGCGCTTACTCAATCCCATCGCTTCATGCCTTCGCCTTCGCTGACTTTATAGCAAGATCGCGAGACAGGAGAGCTTACTGAAGGGCTTTGGTCCACCGCCCATAACCCTTTTTTAGTGTTTTTTTTGTTGTTCCCCGGATTGATTAGATTAATTAGAGGGAGTAAAGAATCAAGCAACAAGAGGAAGGAGTTGTCCATGGGATGGACAACGAAGTGGATCGATCTAGTTGCTACGCCACAACGGCTTGGAAAACTCAATCTATTCGGTCTCATTCCCCAAACTCAATCTAGACTAGCCAAGCTCCTGAACAAGCGAAGGAATTGCCCTTTCGAGGCAAGTCCGAGCGAAGCGGCTAGGGGGGGGACCCATGCCCTTTGTTCGACGCCATCTAATATAGGCTAAGCCTAAACCGCGTGGAATCAAGGTAATGACATCCCTTTTCCAAGCATTGGTGGAGTAAGATAGTCTCTTCTGTCTATCTACGCAATTAAGTGCCATCCCGCTTCTGCCAGAATCGAAGCCAATACGTGGACGCTTAAATGATTTGGTTCACGTCGTACACTCAGGTACTTGCCAACATACCTATCCCTCGCCTTTTCTTTTGCCCGAACAACTTTAGAACTGCAGCTTCATTAAAAATATCCCAAAAGTCAAGATCTTATACCGGGCGCTAGTAAAGAGTTCTCTCGCCTTTCTCCCAATTCACATTGCCATTGAGAAGGTTTTCAGCTCTAAGCAAGAAGAAGGAAAGAAGAGCTAACCGTAGGGGGGGTCCCGAGACGAATCAACTCCTACTCCTATTCCTGGGATAACCCGAATCTTTCTATTCCATGATATGTCTATCCTTTATAAGCAGATGCGCGGAATCGTAAACATAATGTTTACCTAGTTATCTAATTCCTAAAAGTCAAATCACAAAATAAGTATATTCCCGTAACAAGGGATTACGAAAGCTTAGTAAGGCAAGGAACTTCTTGCTAGACTTCTTGGAAGTAGTGCTTTCTTCTATTGTCTCATCAGGAGTTCCATCCGAACTAGGAGAAGAAAGAAAAGTAGTCAAGGAAGGCTGATTTTGAAGAGTTTGAGGAGCTAGCCGGGTATTTACTCGATGGGACGAAAGAAGGAAAGAGCCTCCCCATAGCACTACTTCTCAGAGATAGAGTTATTGGCTAAGAAAGCAGTCTATAGTGAAGTTTTCACAAGTAAACTACTTCTCTGCCCTTGCGGTGCAGTCTCCGTACTAGCGACTGAGCTACGATTTCTGAAGAAAGAGTCATTTTCTTTATCGCCGAGCTGAGCTTCGCTTTAGGGAGAGGATACTACTTATTAGACCCACGCTTTGTTCTTGATGTACCGGAATTTGCGAAGATGCTGCAAAGCAGACTTCCCCCCTTGACTATAAGACAAGCAATACAGCAAGGAAAGGGTCCGAAGGAGCTCTCTCTAATAGTAGAAAGCTTGGGGCTTAGGCTGGTAGAGTGAGATGAGTTGAATCTTTCTACTTCGGAATGAAATCCTTCAACGATGGGAAAGCTTAATCTTAATAGAGAATGGCAAAGCCAAGCAGAAGGGCTTCACTGAAAGCAAGTTAGGAGTGCCGGTTAACTGAATTAGGGGTGAAAGAACCAGCTTAACTCCCTAAGGTAGAAGCTAGAGTAATATGATTTCCGTCTCGTAAAGAAAGAGGTAGCCTTAGTGAGGCTTGGGAGAAGTTGAATCAGAATCTCTATCTCGAACCACAGAAAGAGAAATTAAACAAGGTAAACTTCTTCTCGGGAAGTTAGATTCTTAAATATCTTTTATTCCTGCGAATCTTTCTAACTCTTTCAAAAAGGCAACCGATGGTCTGCGCCTTTCACCTGCTATTTCATCGCTGGGTAAGTTAATTAGGGACTTTGCCAGGTATGATATAATGAGTAGCTTTAGGAGATTAAGGTCCCCCCTTATATTCTCCATCCATCTGCGGAGACGGATACGTAAACCCTCCGCAGCAAAGATGGTATGGTCGGTCGGCTTGCGCTCTTACTTGGAAGTGGTCTCAGTAGCGAAGTCAATAAAGAGGGTAGTCCTCATAGCTAGGAAGTTTAAGATTAATATTACGATTTTTTTTACTACGTATCATTAAGAACTAGAATACTAGAGCAAGCCCCCTTCCTCAATCAAAAGTCAAATCACCAAGCAAAAGGTAGGAATTGGGCACCGGTCAGGTCTAGAACAAGGGACGATGGGTTCCTACTCTGTTGATGAATCTGTTCTAGACTTACCAACCATATTCTATTCATATTCTTCGGCTTTGGCTTCAGGGTATGCTCAACAGATGAATCCGCGAACTCAGATGCTTTATCCAATCCAGTTCTTTTTTTAGAAAATATATGCCGGTCTGAGCTCTCTTGCTTGGGGTCCGTCCGTTTACCAAATCAATATCTCCACTACGGTACACTAATCCATGTAACATCTATTCCCCTTCGAGCTGTCAAATCAGAGTACGGAGGCCCGAAGGGTCGATGTAATTGAGCTCGATCCATTGGGGAGTCGTTTTCCTTTAGGCCGATTTGGATCCCCCTTCTACGTATACATAAATGTTGAAAGCTAAGAGTCTTTCCTGGTAGGAGGTGCTGTAAGCAATTCAGTCTTGAAGTGACTTTCTAGTTTCATTCCCAGCAAGTATACCTCTATTCCCCTTACGTTTATGTTCTGCCTAGCCGCAAACTAGTTGTCCCGCTAGTGGGATTCATTGTAAGAGGAGAAACTGGTAAATATATATAGATAGTCTCTATCGGCCGTTTTACTACCTTATTGGCAGGCCTATTTTCTTTTTACCCTATTGACACTCATATGGAGAAGGACTGGCACTTTCCGGAGAGCTTACCTTAGCACAGGCTTAGAAAAGGCCTTTGCTATTGCTATTGAAGGAGAATGCGGAAGGAGCGAGTGTAGTATACGAAACGAGATGAGAGAGGATGAGACTTGAACCTTCTCGTCTACTCCTCCCCCTTAATGGACTAACGAGGACGCGGAAAAGCATCTTTCTATAGAATCGCCATCCCCGGTCTTACCAGCGGCAACCCTTCTCAGACCAATTAAAGTGGCCTAAGCACGTGTATAGGAGTAGGGTCGATGTAATTGAGCTCTACCTTGAACACTGGAGTCTTCCTACTTGCCTTTCTTCGCTATCTCCATGAATTGGCTCACTTAAAATGCGTTTTCTTCCCTGTTGCTTTCTTTGGATCTGGAGAAGGAAATGTCTTATTAGCCTTCTTTCCGGTAAACCGATCTTCCTTAGAAGCCTGTACAGGCTTCCTTCTATCCTGTAAGCTTTAGATGGACTTACCGGAGACATCAGTATCGGCTCCATAAGTTCCAGCAGTCCTATCAACCGAGACCTATACTGGAACCGCCTTCAGTACTATCCGCTGGAGATAGATATGGAATAGCCTTTATCCAACGGCTTATGTTTATTCCGAGTGAGCGCCGGAGTTAATATCCTATCCTGTAAGCGCCGTTAAGCCATCTAGCTAGCAGTCCATGGGATCTGAAAGCGAGTGAGTTAGCTTTATTCCAACTTTCCCAGATCTCGTTATGGCCCTTCAATACCCGCTGCTGGAGAAAGTGATGCTGCCTCTGAAGTTGGAGATGGAATCTCAGTCTCAGGAAAGAGAGCTGTCACCATATCTGGTATTAGAGAGAGAGAGGGTTAATATTAATCGAAGCAGCTCGACTTAACAGTCGAGTGGTGAATTACGGCAGCTCGACTTACAAGGAGAGGAATGAAGCAGCAAAGAGAACGAGTGAAGCAGTCGGGTACTTAGAAAGAAGACCAGGATAGGTGGTGATGAAAGGGAGCGTGTAAAACTCCATTGAAAGAGAAACAGAAGACGGTATGCAGCGAAGCGGGCCGGGATCGCTAAACACCAAGCCGAATTGACGGGCAACTCGGTGAGGATAATAAGGCTCACATCGGAAACAGTTGGAATACCGATTGCGGTCATCCTCAACTACAGCAGGGAGATCCATGGAAGTTAGCACTGCAATAACATCCCAGTCCACGTCATCCTTCGTAAGAGTGCAGGGGGCTAGCGAACCATCCTTTTCCCCAGAAAAGAGTTGGAGCCATTCTTTGACATTCTCTAACGGAGCTTGGTAAGGGCGAAAGTAGAATTCTTCCATTCGATCGATGTAAGCAGAAAGCCTCGATTTAGAGACGTGTTTCCATCGACGATACCGGCGCTGAGGATTGCCAGAATCAAAAGAGATAGGCGGGGGTGCCCCAGGCTACCTTGATAGGTAAAGCTCGCCTGTGGTTTGAAAGCCTAAGGCCGGGCTCTTTTGACCACTACGCTGAATTAGAAAGACAATTTAAGATGAGATTCGCTCAGAACAAAAAACCGAGGCGGAGCTGATGAACCTGTTTCAAGAGGAGCACGAGTCCCTAAAGCAGTACGTAGAAAAGTACACTGCAATGCCCCTTTCCTTGTTTAGCGAACCGAAGAGGCAAAGGCTATCGGACAAGGCCGTTAAGGCTACTCTTATTGGAATTTGAGTCTGGTGACCACTGCATCGCTATAGATACTATATACCACAGCCAGGGTGAGAACAACATACAGGGTAGTCACCTATGCATCCTATAATAAGAAAAGCGCTCCCTACCGTAGCTGACACTAATAAGGAGAGCAGAGGGTTTGCAGACGCTCGACCAAGAGGAGAGGAACGAACGGGCTTAAGCCGGCTCATGACCCGAGGGCGGGGGTAGGCAACTCTCAATGGTAACTCTGTCTCTATAATCTTGACAATTGGAATGCTTGACTTTATAAAAGAAAGGGATTCGCGCACTGACTCAAGCAAGGGATTTGCTCCATAGGCCGAAAATCAAGCATTTTTGAGATACTTGTTACAGGAACGAAGTCCTATACTGTCAAGTAGAGTAACGACCAAGAACGCGAAAGAGCTTTATAACAAATTCTAGTAAGGGCACGCTAAGACTTTCCTTTTCTTGCTTTCGATAGAATCCTGAAAGGAAGGAAGAGAGGTTGTTTTTTTCTTTTCCAAAGAGGGGGGCTAGGAATAGAGAAGTTCATCGTTCAGATAGATACGAGATCATATCATGAAATATTGTCAATGCCGAGCATCCAATGTCTTTCGCTTACAGTCCAGCGGAGAACCCAGCGGATAAGGCATATGGCGTGACACACAATGGATCAGTAGTTAGACTATGAACATTTTCAACTTAATCACGGAAAAGGGAAAGCGTCGATATGCAAGAGTTGAGCTCATTGAGTGCCCTTACTTGACTTGAAGAAAGATGCGAATCCCATCTTGATGGGTTCTGTAAAGAACGGTCATGAGATCTTCTTTTTCACATGTGGGTCAGAAAGCCCAGCTTTCATTATAGTTGCAACTGGTACCAAACATTTTCTTTCTGGAAAGTAGTTCTACGAGTGCTTTTTCTACGGACGGAAACCCACCTGGTGAGAGCTTTTGGGCATATGTTCCTATTTCTTTGGAATCGAAACCTGCAAGGGTGGACAGGGTCGGGTAATAAGGGAAGATAAGGTCCTCGTTCGGATAGATTTGAATACCTATGAATACTGAAATTCGATCTTGCCTGAACCCAGCTCCACGGATGAGCCTAAAAACATGATTTAATGGACATGTCAGGCCGCTTCGCTTTTATTGCTTGAGAATGGAAAAAAGTGACCAGGGAAAGTAGCTTCCTGAAGGCTGTTTTCTTTAGGAAGTTTCCTTGAGAAAGGTGCCAAGAGTGAGCCAAAAAGGGGATCATTCATCGATCCAATTAGTGGTCCACCTCTAGGAACATAACATGTGATTAATTGTAAAAAGATTTTTGCACATCGTGATCGTGAGACCCTATACATAAAGGAAGAGGCCGGTACCAACTCATTTAGAAGTCTAATTTTTCCCTTCCATGACATGATCAGTTATTTGATTTCAGTTAGCCTTAGCCGGCATTCAATTCCTTTCCAAGTCAGAGCATTTCGTACGCAGAGCTTGAATATCTGCCCGAGTAGGCAACTCTATCTCAATAGTTCTTTTTCGTAAAACTAAGTAAAAAAGCGTATAAGTTAAAGTTTGTCTGATTCTTTTCTAGGATAATCTTTCAACGACTGAGCAACCCAATTTTTAGACATGGCATTTCCGTTCATTTTGGTCATTTTTGTGTTTATTTTCAACAGTAGAGATCAACCTATGGGTTTTCCCTGATAGATATCAGTTGTCGCTACCCTATTGGAATCCTATTGGACTCCCTACTGCTATGAGAGGTCTCTCGTCCGCCCAGGGAATGTCAGTGACATCAGCAGTAGAACGACACAGGTATATTGACTCTAAAGGGTAACAATTATGGTATAGTCCTTTTTCCCATGCTTAACACATGCAAGTCGGACAAGAGAGGGATCAGAATGACTCGACTGAAAGGAGAGGAGCGATTTGAGCAGCACGTCCTAGCCTGGGAAAGAATCTCGTGTCCTTGTTTTCTTCCTTTATTTGAGGCAGAAAGAGGCAATGTATCGCAACTTCGGTGACTTTTCGGGCAAGCATGAGGAATTTTCCCATATGGTGGTCCGATACAAAACCTCGATCCTTTATTAATGAAGGATGAAACCTCCCTTATGTTATGTCATAACCCGCTGCAGGGAGACTTGCAAGCATCTCTTACTTTTTGGTTCCAGGGCAGGCGGGGGACAAAACACTCAAATAGGAGTTAACCAACAAGAACAGGAAGTAGTGTGCGCTACCCGTCTGCTGATGGATAAGCTAAAAGTGAGTTCCGGGCTTCAAGCTCAGGCATATCCTGATCGGGCATCTAGGCCCATCGGAGAGCTATTGACAGCTATCATAGTTGGCTGCTTGCATTCCTCGATTGACAGAAATGGAACCACTAGCATCTGGGAATGAGTTGCCTAAACTAAGTGTAAAAAGTGGCATTCTCTCGCTTTGCTCTTCCTCCCTCCCTGATCGAGACTGGGGTTGAATCTTTGCCCATGTTCCACGTTCCGATATCTGGGACATCCGAGAGTCAAGTCTCACCCCATCGGGCATGACGATTGCTGCCTATGACAGTGAAAAAAGGGCTGATAGCGCCTCATTCAGTTGGACATAAAGTTTGGGCCTAAACTCAAGTAGGGAATTTTTTCTCAAAAAAATGGAAAAAAATACGGGGAAAATGAAAGAATGGCACGATTGAACTCTCACTTAGGAAAGGAAATTGACTTTATACCAAAAATACGGGGTTTTCTAAAAAAAATGGATTTGAATTTTCGTCTAGGAAGGAAAATGCACTTTATACCAAAAATACGGGGTTTTCTAAAAAAAATGGATTTGAATTCTCACTTAGGAAAGGAAATTGACTTTCAACCAAAAATACGGGGAAAATGAAACTTGTTCTTTCTCTTTTTTCCCATGCTTAACACATGCAAGTCGGACGGGAAGTGGAAGTGCGGTGATGCATGCAGCTGAGGCATCCTAACAGACCGGTAGATTTGAACCTTGAGACTATCCGGTATGAACGATGATGCGGGAAATTGTTTAATATAAAAATGTTCGCACGTAGTGACACCCTATTTCTTGGTATTGGTTCGCATTCTCCTACATCCACAGTTCCTGAAGCTCTAGTTCCAAGGTAGGACAATCTAAAGAAGGAAGGTGCATCTCCGACTTTCCCAGCTGCATGAAACCCTAGATAGACAAAGAGACCATTCGAGGGGACTTCCTTGAGAGTCGATATTCCGTGTTGGGTCAATAGAAATATGCTTTACAAGAATTTTTTGGTAGATTGTGCCATTTCTTCAAAGAAAGGGTTCTCCTTCTCCCAAGCTGTTCCATTCTTGATAGGGTATCCCTAGCTGGTAAAGTATTCGATCTCGAAAGTGGCCAGCGATTTGCACGAAAACGGAGGGCAGGATGAAGACTTCCAACTCAACTGACTCCCGAATTCTATCTCTAGAACGGATAAACAATCTTTTTTATATGGGTGCCCGGGCGTTTACATTCAATATTCCACAGATGTAGTCGATTGAAAGCTTCCCGCCCATCAGCAGATCGAGGTAATTTTATATTCATTTCATTTTATAGCAAACCTGCAAGAGAAGGAAGGAACTCTACCAACTAGTATTTAGAAACAAGAAAAAAAAAAAATGTATTGCCTGAAAGAAGGAAAGCGGGGTCAACGAACATCCCGAAAGAGGCGAATGCCGAGGAATGGAAGCAAGAGCATTGGAGATAGCGTGTCAAACCAACTACTTCCTTCTAGTCTCACGTTCCATCTCCTCTCCTTTCAGTCGAGCGGCCTCACTCCTTCTGTACGTGTACGGGAAAGCTCTAGTACGCATTAATGTCGCAAAGAATTCATTCTTTTTTTTTCCAGCTGTAACTATAAGAAATAGGCTAGCCAACCATTCAAAAGTCTTATGGTGAGATAAGAGGACTTTTCCTCTTAGATTCGTAGTAGAATTACTCGACCCATGAGCAGAAAAATGTGGCATTAACCGAACCGCGCCTTCCATACTTACCTTACCACCCGCCGCCCTCTCTGCCCGCTAACTTCGGTACCCGGGGCCTCACATGCTGAAGCAAGAAAGCCCCTGTCTTTTATGACATTTCTAAAGCCAACCTGGAATAACAAAAGCCAAAACGACTTCCTTTCTTTCTAGTTCTCCCCGTCAAGCGAAAAGGCACCCATTTCTGAGATTGGATCCTGCTTGCCAGCTTCAGAATAGAATATCGACTCCTGTGGTCAGCTTATGATTCCGCTTTTATAAAACGAAGTTCCCAAGGCTACGCCCCTTTTGTTTTGCAAGGTAGGTAAAAGATCTTGCTTTTCACCCTCCTTCGAGAGGGCTATAGTTTAATCGTTAGATGAATGTCCCGGTATTGACAATCTTTCATAGGCAGAGCTGTCATCTCTATCTGAACAAACAAATCTCCTTTCCTTGCATTGCCCGGTATAAATCGTATGGTATACTCCAGGTGGATATAGCACCATTAATTCATGCATTTAGCAACGTTGGACCACAAATTCGATAGATGAATTGAAACTCTACTGACCACCAATCTGAGATAACTCTCGGTGCTTCTGACCCAGCCCTCCGGCCCAAAAGGGCCGCGTATGTCAGCTCGACCTGTAATTCACTTGTTGGCTCTGCCAGATGATAATTAGGATCATCAGAACAAAACAGCACATCCTGCAAAATTTTCTTGACAAGCTTGACGGAGAATGACGAGCCGGAAAAACTTCGTTATGCTTGGAAAATGCTCTTGTATCGCTGGGTCCTTTCTATAGTAGGGTGAATTGCCTTCCAAAGGCCGGTGCACAAGAATAAGAACCGGATGCCGGGGCCTCGATAGGCTGCTAAGGCTCGGAAGGTCCTCTACAATTGATGATCCGGGGTCAGCACCAAAGATTGCAACCGATGTTGGGGGGCCAGGTGAATCAATCTATCTTCAAACGCCTGATCTTATTGAGAGGGCCAATCTGATTTCTAGGTGATCCACTTCAATTGGTTTGGTTAAAGATCGGAGAGGAACCGACTAAGGAACGAATAAAACTACTGGGTTAACGCGTTGGTTGAAGGTTATCCGCTCGATCTAGTTCGAATCCTGGTCTTCCAAACCACCCTGATTCTGCTGTCGGAAG
>JANQAP020344962.1:5773-17236 GCA_026874005.2 Erythroxylum coriaceum | reverse complement strand
AAATAGTGTAAAGTTGTTTGGATTAATGCAATGAATGGTTTTAAAATTTAGTGACTTTCGATTAGGTTAGACGATGCCATGTATAATTTGGTTTTGTTTTTGCTCTAACATGCCATTATCATAGGATATGTACTTGAATGTTCCTGAATGTTTGGGTATGTATCATGTGGTAGTGGGATGTTTCAAAATCACCCATATCTTTGAAGGAAAATGAATATTTCAAATCAGTAAGTGGAAAGGGATGAAACAGGAAGAAAATTTTTTTCTTCCTTTGGTCTAAATACATGACAATCATAGGATATAGTGGTATGGGATTGAATTCCCCTTTTAAAAAGCTTATTATTAAGGATTTCTTTTTGGAAAATAAGATTTCTTTTTGGAAAATAAGGTTTATTTTTTATTAGGCATTTGGAATCTAAAGTCAAATGTGACAATTACAATATACTCAATTTTTTACCAAGCTGTTGGAAGCTAGTGGACAATTACAGTGCTCATCGTATTGAAAAAATCCTAGTTCTAGTCAATGTAGAGAAGAATAGAACTCTTGAGTCCCTAGTGATGGATTAACTAGTTCACCTTAAAGTCATTTACAAGGAGTCGAACCTCAATTTGAGCATATATATTATTTATACACTTAACTACTCTTTCCAAAGAATTGTTCTATGGAAAAAACTTAGATTTTTATAAGCGTAAGAGATCCCTAGCTTTTGATGGGGGATTTCAATGCAACCATTCATCCAGATGAAGTAGAAGGCAATAGCTCTCTTATATCTTGCTATGAAGACTTTAAAAATTATCCATTTAGGGGAAACTTTTTTACTCGGAGTAATAAGCAAAAGGAGGACATTTTTCTTAAGAAGAAACTGGATCATGGTATCATCAATTTGGCGTGGTTTCAAGTTCTACCTCATCTTAGATCCATTTTTCCTAATACAAGCTTCTTAGATTGTTCTCCCATCTTGGTGTAGTTTGCTAATACCATAATCTGTAGTGAAATTCCCTTTAAGTTTAACAATTTCTTACCTAATCTTGTATGCTTCAATGAAGTAATTGAAAGGGGTATCAACTATAACATTATAAGGACCAAGTAATTTATTTTCATTAGAAAGATGAGAAAAGTAAGATAGGATCTCAAAATATTTTACAGACAGAATGTTGTTAATACTCACCATCTAGTCCAAACTGCTAAAGCAATAAGATAAGGCTCAATTTGAGCTTTATACCTTCAATCCCTATCTTTTTAGAATAGTAAGAAGCAAGCATTGCATAACTTTATGTAAGTTATTAACTATGATTTCTCTTTGATGAAATAAAGATTAAGAATAACTTAAATGAAAAAAGGTGACAGGGACTCTAACTTTGTCTACAGAGCAATGTTCTCCATACAATCTTCAAATACAATATTCTCCATCTTTAACTTAGGTTCAATCTTAATAATTGAAAGTCAAATTTTCAAGGAAGCAGTAGAAAACTTTTCCAAGAACTTTATTTAC
Source organism: Erythroxylum coriaceum (assembly GCA_026874005.2). Taxonomy (NCBI): domain Eukaryota; kingdom Viridiplantae; phylum Streptophyta; class Magnoliopsida; order Malpighiales; family Erythroxylaceae; genus Erythroxylum; species Erythroxylum coriaceum. The sequence continues at coordinate 15,743 of JANQAP020344962.1, read as the reverse complement.
TATTTGGTCATCTCTAAGGCTTATTAAAGAAATCATTCACTACCAAACTTAATCATAAGAAGCAAATCTCTTTTCCAGACTAGTGTCAGTCTAAGAAGTTATAAATGTAATAAGATCACTAAATCCTTTTAAAGCACCAGGGCTTAATGACCTAAATGTTAACTTCTTTATTAAGACATGGCCTATTACTAATCATCTAGTTATGGATGCAGCTTTGGAATTCTTCAACGAAAGGAGATTGCTAAAGGAAATTAATCACGCCTTTAACAATCTCATTCCAAAAGGGAAAAAGCAGAGAAATATAAAAGATTATTACCTTATATCATGTTGTAATTCCACTTATAAGGTGATATCTAAAATGATCGTTGACATATTGAAGTATATTCTTCAAGCTCACATTGGCTATACCCAAGGTGCTTATATACCAAATAAGTAGATTAGAGACAATATCTCCATTGTTCAAAAGATTTTCAAACATTATTCTAGAAAGAGAAACTACAAGAATTATGCACTCAAGGTTGAATTTTAGAAAGCTTATGATACAGTTAATTAGACTTTCACTATTAATACAATACAAGCCTATAGATTTCTTGAAGTTTTCATAGTTTGGATAGAGCAATGCATTTCAGTCGTGTCTTTTAACATTTTGATGATTTGATAACCATCAAGCCTAATCAAGGGCTAAGGGAATTAGCAGTGGGACCTCTTAACCCCTTACCTTTTCTCTTTAGTTATGGAAGTGTTCAATAAGCTATTAGGAAGAGTTATGGAAAGGAATTCTGAGCTTAAATTTTACTGATGATTTGTTTTTATTTTCAAAGGCTGACAGGAACTCAATATCCTCCTTTATCACTGCTCTAAAGAAATACAACAAGTTATCAAGTTTGAGCATTAACAAAGATAAGAGTGCTATATGTATGTCAGTAAGTGTTATCAATCAAAGTGTTTGGTTGTCATCTCTCACTGAATTCAAATTACTTCAACTGCTATTGAATTACCTTAGTGTACCAATCTCCTTAACCAAGCTAGGATGTGCTAATTTTAAGCCTCTACTCAATAAAATCGTAATCAAGATTAATAACTGGAGATCTAGGGTCTTATCCTTTGTAGGTATAGCTCAATTAATTAACTATGCCCTTAGTTCCATTAGTGTTTATTGGGCTTATCATTTGGATATCCCTTAAGGCATCACCAAAATAATTTATAGAATCCTCAGGGGATTCTTGTGGTTAAGGTGCAAGATGAATGATTACATAGCTAAAATCAAATGGACTAATATAGCAAGGAGGTTTGGGTGTCTTTTTATCCAAAGTCGCAAATTGGGTACTATTAACTAAAAGGCCTTGGCGTTTAATCAAAGATAGGCAGGCCTTATGGGTTAGGTGGGTACATGCCTACTATATCAAGGATTATAACTTCTAAAATTTTAGAATCCCCTCCATTGCTTCCTTAATCATGAACTTGCAAAAGATGATATAAGGAGTGAATGTGCTAACTAGGTTAGTGATGGTAAGCACACTTCATTTTGGCATTAAAGTTGAACTCTATATGGCTCTTTGAATCATGTTGGAGAGTTCGCAACTCTTAAAAGCATGATTCATCAAAATGCCAATATGGCTCAGGCCTTATCAATTTTTAATTTTAGCTCAAGATCCCTTCTCGTCTTAAGTGTGATGTCTTTTTCAATTAACTTCATATTATAGAGAGACACTAAGGATATAGTTTTATAGAAACTATCAGGTTTTGGTAGTTATATGAATGCATCATATAGGTTTGTGTACAAGGAAACTAATCTACATATAATCTGGCATAAAATGGTATGGTGCAAGGATCACTTTCTTAGAGGTGCACGCACCTTATGGTTGGTAGTTTAGCATAAGCTTCCTACCTTAGACGGATTAGGAAAATTTCTATTCATTCATAACTAGTGTATTCTCTATAAAAGGGAGCAGGAAATGTATAACCATTTTATATTTCAATGCAACAACACCAACATAGCATGAAGGAGATTGTTAAGGCTATGGAACTTGGAAAATCCCCCCTTTTTTTAAGGCTATGTAACTTGGAAAATAATTCTAATAACTGGAATGACATAATAGGGTGGATTATGAAGCAATCATATAACACGAGGGGTTATAGTTGGGTTTTTTTACATTTCATTATCTCATCTTATTACATGTGCTTGCGATGAGAGCAATAAAAAGACTATTCTCCAACTATAGCCTTAATGAGGAAAAGTTCCTTAACTTGTTAAGGGATAAAGTTAGGATATACCTTTGCTTATTTAGGTACAAGTATAAAATCATCTTAAACAATTGGTAAACTACATAGAATAACAGCTCTAGTTATTCAACCATATGTAATAGTTGTTGTTAAGCTTCTTGGATTAGCCAATAAGGATTTTGTAATTGTTACCTAGCTTAGTCCTCTGTGACCTTTGTACATTGCTTCCTTTCAATAAATAGTATATATTTTCATTCTTAAAAAAACATAGAAACTATCAAGAAAAAGAAAATTATGGAACTTCACGGAAAAAATGAAATCAAGTGGAGAATTAAATGAAGTGATAAATGCTAAACAGATTATATTTCTAATCCTATATTTAATACATTTTGCATATTTATTTGAGAGTTTCTTATTGTTTTTGATACTTGTTATGTTTCTATTATGTTTTTAGGTTTTATTTGCCTTTATGGATAAAAAAAAGAAGAATTAGGAAAAAATGGGACAAAAAAATGAAAGAATTGAAACTATTTTGTTGGTTGCCTGTGTAAGCCTAAATGGTGGTGTGGGTGCCTGTATATCTCTCAGAGACTATGTTTTTTTGTGATTTTTGAAGATTGAAACAAGATAGAGGGATATAATCATACACAAGGTGGTGTGAGTGATCGTGTCTAATCCAAAAATCCTAAATTTGAGTTGTACATGGATAAAACAAAGAGAAAAAGAGGAGGAAATGAAAAGGGGTTCGTAGGAGGCCCAAGGGGCTTGAGCAAAGACATATTGATGGCCTAATATCATAAAGAGAATGAAGGATAAGCAAGGAAACATATTTAGGGTGAATTTTCATCAATTTAAAGTGAATTTCATGAAGATTAAAAGGGATTTCATCATGGTTCTTTTAGTTTTCTATTTTTCCTTTAGTCTTGATGTTATGATTATAAGATGAATTTTTGTTGGTACTTAGAATAGATGAACCCTAGGATAGACCTTGTATTGATTTTATTTTAACTTATTTCATTCTTCAATTTCATTAAGATTCAATTATATGTTCTTAATTATTCTTGAATTAATATTGCTAGGGTATTGTTTCATATAATTGAGACTAAGAAATCCTTTTGTATGAATAGATTTACCATAATTAAAAGGAGTTACATGCAAACCTAGAGATAGCTCAACATTAATCCTCTAGATTATGGTCAAACTTAATAGTGAAATTCACAAATCGATTAATGCAATCTTAGGAGTTTTAATTAAAAAGAGATTTCAGTTAATCAACTGAGGGTTAGGTGCTAATAGTCTTGAGAAAGATATTAACATAAGATAGGAATTTTCACGGTCCAATAAACTATAAATTAAATTAAATAGTGAAATTATGATTGTATGAGAAATCTTAAGGGGATTCAAAGTCCAAGTACCCTTATTTTCCTTGATTGTTCTTTAGTTTAATCTTCATTCTATTTAGTTAATTTTCTTGATCTGTTTTAGTTTATTATTTTGATTTTACATTTAATTTATCTTAAACACTATAATTTGTTAGGCTAGATAATAGAAATATGATAAATACTAGTAATTCTAGTCCTCATGGGATCGACACGTACTTGCCAGTGTTAGATGTAGTTACACTGTAGACTTACAGTTTAAAACATAAAACTATAAATTATGAAACATAAAGAAAAATAAGAAAATCAAGTCTCTCAATATACTTAAAGGTGATCTAATTGAAGAACAAGTTAATTAAATTAAGATCAATGAAGGCCTAAGTTAATTTCAATTACATCTATGCATTATATTCTTTTTTTGTATCTTTAACTTATTCATTTTAATTCTCTAAAGAGCTCAACATGTATAGTAATTTCATTTTCTATGCCTTTACCTTAACCCCTTATGAATTTTAGGTTAATTCTTTAAAGAAAACCTCCTTGATTGTTTGAATAATATTTTAGGAACTTTAAAAAGTTGGTTAAATTTTTATCAAAGGGATGAGTTTGATACTTTGAAAAACTTGAAATATTTTAAAAATATTATTTTCAACTAGTTAGGTTGACCTATATTGAAATTAGATTGACTTATGTTAGGGTTTACATTAAAAATTGTGTTGGAAAAATTGTGAAACTTCTTTTGGCTTTTAAATTAGCTTACAATAGAAATTATTATAGTTTTTAATCAATATAATTAGAAAATTCAAATTTAAAAATAAAAAGTTTAGATTTCATAAACCATGATTAGATTATTTTGTAAGTGCAATTGATATATAAATTTGTTATCTAAAGATAGTGCCAAATTATGTAAACTAAATTTGGAGTACGCCTGTTACATTGGCATCTTGTTTGTAGGCCTATATAAATAATTAATACGAGTGTAAGGAGTTTCTTGAAGAAAACCCTTTGATGCTCAAGTTAGTAAAGTTGAGGGTTGCTAAGTATATGAAGAAATCTCTATTGAAATGGTTATAAGAACTTATCTTGGGTATCTCCCCTTTATAAACAATCCTTTAATAAGTATAGTTGGACTTTAAGCATACTTGTAAAGTTTGGAGTCAACTTTTACTAAGAAGCTTAGTTAGTCTTTAATTAGTACTCTAATTCCTTATGTGGATGAATCTTATCTTGATTGAACTTACCCTTTTCAAACAACTGGGTTTCTTACGTGAGCTTGAAGCCCACATGGATGAAGAAGGATGATGGGATATACTAAACGAAACCATGCCTAATTTGTATGCTTATAGTGGGTGTATTATTTATTCCTTAATTTTTTTCCCAAAACTTGGATGAAAAATGAAACTTTTAATACTTAAGTCTATATATATGTTAGCTTAATCAATATAACCTTTAAAAAACTCAAGGATTATATTTTAATCACTCAATCATATTACATAAAGTCTACAATAGTCAACACAAGTTGCAATAGAAATTGATGAAAATGAGGTTGATAATGTTAAAAAGCAATTGCTACTATCTGATGGTAAAATACCTATGGTTAGTAATCTTTGAAAGCTCGAACAAAGAAAAACATCAAAATTTAAACACCCATCTTATATTCACTGGTCAAGCCTACATGATAATAGTTGATGACTTAACATGAATCGTAACATGAATCTTCTATTAGAAGATTCCTTAGGAGAATAGTTATCCTTCATAACAAAGTGATTCTTTCTCTATCCTTAGATAGATGAATTTTAACTTAATATTAACTATTGATCTAATTCAATCTTGACTATCCATACCCTTATATAAAACACATGATGTGGAAGATGACTCACTTTCATCATCCTCCAAGAATTGTTGAGATAGAAACCATCCTTATCTCATATTTTCCTACTTATAGTATTGATAAAGAAATTACCCATGCCATTTTTATCTACCTACTTTCACAAGAAGGTTCAACCTTAAATTAATACGACATACCTATCACACTTATGAAGGTAAGACCACGTCCCTTTCCTTTATCTTTTAAATAATAGATACTAGTAGGAACACTAGGACTAGTTTAAAGAGTAAGGATAATAGCTTTAGTAGATATACAATGTAAGATCATTGATGTTCAAGCGTAAGAACGGTAACTTTGAATCTTGAAGGTTCATCGAGACACTATCTTCTTCCCTTATAAAAATAAAGCCTCCTTAAAGAATATCATACGAACATGTCTCAGTCAAGTTTATAAAGAGTCTTTGCTTAAAAAAATCTTCATTAAGATCCTCACTTACAGACTTTGATGAAAATTTTTAGTATGGATAAAGTTAACAAGTTATCGAGAGTTAAGCTTAAAAAGATTAGGAAGAAGTTCCACATTTTTAAAGAAATCTCACTCAAGTATTTAAATAAAGATGAGTGCAAATGTTATCCTAAGGCTAGTGAGGTAAGGTTATCTTATAATTCCTTCTAATAAGAACGTTGACTTCCTCTTCATAGTAGAATCCATCATATAGTTAATGCTACATACCTAAGTCCTAGCTAATTATATTTTTAGGCCTAGAGTTTAATGGTTGAATTTATCATCATCTATCATATTAGGAAGGTGCCCCTTAGCCTAAATTTATTTAAAATTTATGTGTTGATATAGGCTTGTAGGGATAAAATGGATGATACAATTTAAGTTTAAGGAGTGGGTCTTAATTATTGATGATTCCTAAAGGACTATACAAATGGAAGGAAAATTTTGTCTTTAAATCAAACCTCATAAGCATGTGGAATTTTTTCAATCATCTAGAAGGGCTTATATGAGACATTTTCCTAATGGGCTAGGAACAAAACAACTTTAAAGTTCCTATCTCATAAAATTATAATCTAACCTACCATCTTCCACTTAGAGAAACTCTCCTTTATGAGCCTAACATGATCCAATCATGGTTGTTTTATAAAGAAGAGCACATAGGTTTCTTTTTTATTCCTTATTTCACTTCTTTTTAAATATCATATTTGATAGCCTTATTATTCTTATGATAGTTATGAATATGGAAAATATTTTTATCATGACCAAGGTAGCTAAAGAGAAAGGCATGTTTTCTTTTTCCTTGATAACCGATTAACTAACTATATTTACATACCCATATTTAGTATGTTTTGCTTATTATTTAACATTTTTATAGTATTTTTGGTATTTATTTTGCTTCAAGTGTGTTTGTAGGTGATAATTGCCTTGATAGAGTAGAAGGAATAGAATTAAGGTAAAGTAAAGGAATAAAACCAAGATTTGATTATTTAAAGCAACTTTAGAGATACACGGTCATATATAGTGACCGTATAAGTCACTGTAAATATGTGAAATTTCAAATATACTGTTTCTGCCTGTGTGAAGATACACGCCTGTATATGTTGACATACATAATCGAGTATGTTACATGTAAGCTTCTACGACTGTGTAAAGTCATGATTTAAAGGGAATTTTGAGATATGTGGTCACCTGTATGGTTGTGTAAGTGATTGTGTATATTCCAAAAACTCTAATTTTTGCAATAAAAGGAAATTATGAAGGCAAAATAAAGGAGAAGCATTTGGAGTCATATTAAACACTAGAGAAGAAAAAGTTATGAACAGAGGGCAAGGAAAACATGAAGATTACATCATAATATCTGATAGAGAGCAACCTTCAATCCAAATTGCAAAAAGATTTCATTAAAGACAAATGGGGCATATATAATATAAGTTCTTTTATTTATATTTATTCTACTGAATATTTGATTATGAATTTTTTTCTATGTTTAGGAACTAAATTGTTTAGTGCCTAGGTGTGATGAAACGTAAGTCGGGATAAATAACATGATATATTCTTTTATTCAATGCAGTTTTATTGATTAATTTATAGCGACTCAATTATGCATTTATATTATTAAACTGATATATCTAACATATTAGTCTAATGTTTGATTTAATATGATTTAGATTGAGAAATCCTTTTGTGTGAATAGATCTACTATAGTTAAATGGAGTTGTATGCAAAAGTAGAGATAGGTCGACATAAATCCTCTTGATTACGACCAAACCTATTAGTGAAATTCATGAATCTAGTAATGCAATCTTAAGGGTTCTAACTAGAAAGAGATTTTAGTTAATCAATCGAGGATTAGTTGATAATAGTCTTGAGAAAGATATTAACATAAGATAGAAATTTTCACGGTCCAATAATCAATAATTTAATTGCATGATAAGGGTTAGTGTTTAAGATATCTTAGGGGGATTCATCACTTAGGTACTACTTATTTGATAGCGACTAATCGTATTATTTTCTTTATCCTAGTACATTATTGTGTTAATTTTACTCTATTTTGTTTACTTTAATTTTCAATTAAATTCATAACCTGATTCAACGGTTAGATAATAGAAAAATGGTTAATACTAGTACTTAGAATCCTTATAGGATCGACTTATACTTGCCTGTGATAGCTACCACTACATTGTGCACTTACAGTTAAAGTTTATAATTTTTATAAGCACAAAACAAAATCAATCAAGTTTTTGGTATTGTTACTGGGAATTATAATATTAGGAAAGCCTAGCTTTTATTAATCTAGCCATTATTATTTTATTTTGTTTTGTTTCTTGTTCTGGTTTATTTATTTATTTGTTGACCCTTTGGTATTCTTGTCTCTCACAGATCTTGAGGTCAATTTATGACCGCAGGTAATCCATTGGGCTTAGTAGATGAAGATTTATAGATTGAGAGAATAACTTATAGAAATCTCAGCAGAACACAACTAAGAGATTTCAAGTTAGATCGAGAAATAGAGGACTTGAAAGGTTAGATTGATACCGAATAATTAGGAACCATGCTAGACCAACCAAGAATGATGTTTGATTACATTAGACCAAACTTGATAGGAGTAGAGCACCCCTAATTCTTGTAGGTGAAGACTCTGAATTATAAAGAGGAGAGGTCTTGGACGCCATTCCCATTCCCAAACCAACAAGAAGTCTACCTATCACAATCACTCAAGGAGTTGGAGAAATAGCCATAACTATTGCATCAATAAAGAATACAACTGCTGACAATTGATATTTTCCTTCCGAACTTGTCATTGATGTATCCACTAATGGTTGCCCTAATAATGGCTCATCCAACAACAATACTCTTAATGGTTTTCTGCATATTTCAAAGTGAAACATCTTAATCAATGCAAGTAATAGTTTCAACTCAATCATTATTAAATTAAATACCAATTTCTTATTCAGTACTTGCAAGCATGTTTTCTTGTCCACTTTTGGTCAATCAAAATTTATAGAGATGGTGGTGGAGAAGCGTGAGGTGGTAGGTTGCAACAGTGACTATTAAATATTAAAGCAATACGTGGCAATGGTGCTAGAGGTGGGATGTTGGACGGAGGTTAATTAAATAAGATGGGTCCCACAGGTAAAAATTAATAAAATTTTATATTTTTATTTTAAGAAAGCTGGCTCACATTGTCACCTCAGCTCTGATGTAGTAGTGGGCCCTGTAGAAATAATAAATTAATATTAAAAATTGTTAGGGTTTTATTTATACACTCTGAAACCTGAGGGTTAAATTTGTTGATTGGTGTAAAAATTAAGGTCAAAAGTGACCCTTTTGCCTAAAATGAAAGAATATGTGTCATATTCTAATTAACATGTATATTTATCCTAAAGACACAAAACAATAACTTCGCAAGTTAATATGCATTTACAATTTAAATGAAAATGTTCGAAAGTAAGCCAATTTCGTTCAATTCATGCCATTGACACATTCATACAATGCGCACATCATGCAACCAAATGTTCACACAATGACAACTTACTCAAAAACTAACACAATGCAAATAAACTATCACATTGCAAATGTAAAATTCATACACATAAATGATATGCAAGTGCATGTATATCCCCACACTTAAACAATATATTGCCCTCAATGTGAAAACGACACACAACTAGAAGCAACTCACATAAAAATATAACAAACAAAAATAAAAATAAAAAGAATAAAACAAGGATAAGAATACTTATGTGGATTAAGGTGCTGAGGGTGTTAGAGAAGGAACTTGAATAAACTTCATGCCATAAAGATCCATCAATTCATCTCTTTACAAAATAAACATAAAACATAAAAATAACAAAACATTCACAAAATGAAATGAAAATAAAAATAAAACCTGTCTAAATTCTTAGGTTGCCTCCTAAGTAGCACTTGTTTAATTTCGTTAGCTTGACGTACCCTTCACGTATACCATTAACCTAGGTCTTGAATTACTGACTTGTTTCCATCTGTTTGTCCATATAGTGGTTTAATTTACTGTGAA
>JANQAP020343978.1:0-17245 GCA_026874005.2 Erythroxylum coriaceum | reverse complement strand
TGACAATCAAATAATAATAATGTTAGAAATAAATGAACTAGTTTGATGAATGTATTAAGTGTGCAGAAGAAGTAGAAGATAGAAGAAGTAAAACACAGAAGAAGTAGAAGACAGAAGAAGTCGAAACACAGAAGAAACAAAACACAGAAGAAGTAGAAGATAGAAGAAGTAAAACACAGAAGAAGTAGAAGACAGAAGAAGTCAAAACACAAAAGAAACAAAACACAGAAGAAGTAGAAGACAGAAGAAGTTGAAACATAGAAGAAACAAAACACAGAAGAAGTAGAAGACAGAAGAAGCGAAACACAAAAGAAACAAAAGAAGAAGTCGAAACACAGAAGAAACAAAAGACATAAGAAGTCGAAACACAGAAGAAGCAAAACACAGAAGAAGTAGAAGACAAAAGAAGCGAAACACAGAAGAAGTCGAAACACAAAAGAAGTAGAAGACAGAAGAAGTAAAATATAAAAGAATTCGAAACACAAAAGAAGTAGAAGACAAAAGAAGCGAAACACAGAAGAAACAAAACACAGAAGAAGTAGAAGACAGAAGAAGTAGAGACACAGAAGAAAACACAGACGATACAAAGCAAAAGATACGCGAGTACGTCGAGCAGTTAGTTATAGAACCTAACTAAATAGTGGTTTTTAAGAATCAAGAAGCAGTTTTCATGATTTAAAAGAAGTAGTTGGAGACTTAGACTATAAATACTGGTCGCAGTCAAAGACTAAACAACTTTGGTGAAATCCTTGATTCTACAACTTTTGAGCGTTCAAGTGTATACTTAAAAATTTTGTAGTCCGATATTGTAAAGGTAAACTACTGTAACAATAGCTCAAGATATCTTTCTAGTGAGAGAAAGAAAAAGGCTAAGAGCCTGGAGAGGCTAAGATAGCTGGAAAAAAGAATACTTGGTGTACGAGACCTGAAGAGACTCGAGAAGAAAGAAAGAACACTTGTACATTTGTTGAAGTATAGTGAATACTCAGACGAATTCTGAGGACTAGACGTAGCCCACAGTTTGGGGTGAACCAGTATAAAATCACAGTGTCTATTCTCTCTATATCTCAACTTAGTTTATTTTGTTCTTAAACAAGTATATAGAAGTTAATTGCGATTTATTTCATAACAATTTTTATGATAGTATTTTAACAAGTTAGAGAAGTTCTTATTAGAAATACAGAGAATTTGTATTCGTAAAAAAGTATACACAATTCAACCCCCCTTCATGTGTATATCTTATATTGAACATATTTTCTATTCTAACGTGTGATTTACTTCAAACACAAGAGTCAAGAGAGGTTCGAGTCGTATAGCTGAAACTTTAGATTTAGACATCACTCATCTAGAATGAACCATTAGGAAAGCTCGGCATGAAGAAGAAAAAGAAATCGCAAAATCAACTATGGCTGAGGAATTTCAACAAAATTTAGACCACAAAGCTAACCAAGGACATCAACAACGGACCTTTATGGACTTTATGGGACCAGGGTGCAATATGGCTAACCAAGGAGTAGCTAGGCCACTCGTTCAAGTAGCCTCATTTGAAATAAAACCAGCCTCCTAAATATGCTTCAACAGAATGTACAATTTTATGGACTAACAAATGAAGATCCTAACGAACATATAGTGAACTTTCTTGAAATCTATGATAACTTTCGATACCATTAGATGTCAAAAGATGTCGTTAGAATTAGGTTTTTCCCTTTTACCCTTAGAGATAGATCAAAGGCTTGGTATCATTCCCTTAACCCAACCAATGTCATGACATGGGATCAGCTAGTTCGTGCTTTCTTAGATAAGTATTTTCCCTTGACTAAGACCACTAAGATCATCAAGGAAATTACCAATTTTTAGCAAAGTGATGGGGAATCAATCTATGAAGCATGGGAAAGATACAAAGATTTGCAATGGAAGTGCCCACAACACAACTTGCCCAAAGAATTCTTATTGCAAACATTATATAATGGAGTAACCCCACATACGAGAGGCATGATTGACGTAGCTTTAAAAGGATCACTGATGAGAAAGACGGTTGATGAAGTGGAAGAGCTGATAGAGGAGATGGTGAGTAGTAGTTGCCTGTGGACAAATGAGTAGAGTAGATAAACTACTACCTTCGGAGAGAAAAAAGGAATTATGGTTATCGATTAAATGACAGAAATGCAGGCAAAAGTTGATAACTTGACGTGATAACTCAACAATATGAAGGATTCATCTTCAGCTCTGGTAAAAGCTGTGCAACTTAAGTGTGAACTCTGTGGACAAATGGACATGATATAGTGGACTGTTACTTGATTAAAGAAAGCGATCCAGAGCAAGTGAATTATATGGGAGCTCAGTATAGACGAGGAGGGGGCAACAATCCCTACTCTAACACTTATAACCCTGGGTGGAAGAATCATCCTAACTTCTCTTGGGTGACTAATGCTGGAGGATAGTTCAGACCTCAAAGACAATCTGGCTTTCAACAAGATAAATCAAGCTCATTGGAATCCAAGTTGGATAGGATTTTAGATAAGCTTGGAATTTTAGATGATGGGCAAAAGAAGCTAGAAGGAATATTTGAACAGGTAACAAGGAACCAAGCCTCATCAATATACAATCTAGAGGTCTAAGTACACCAATTGTCAAATGTTTTTTCCACGCAAAATTTGGGAAGTCTTCCTAGCACTTCGAGAACAAAACTAAGGGAGCAACTAAAGGGTATTAAACTTCGAAGTGGAAAGGAACTTGAACCACCCACAAGGACAATAGAGGAGCCCATCCATCTGGTTGAGAAAATTCAAGAAAAGGAGAAAGAAGTGGACATGAGCGAATACCCTCCTTATGTCGCTCCTCCACCGTATCAACCCAAGATCCTTTTTTCACAACAATTACAAAAGAAGAAGTTAGATACACAATTTGCAAAATTCGTTGAGAAATTAAAGACGCTACAGATAAATCTCTCCTTTGCAGAGGCATTGGAACACATGCCTAAATATGAAAAATTTTTAAAGGAAATATTATCAAAGAAGTGTACTTGGGAAGATAATCAGACAGTAGCTCTAACTGACATCTACAATTCGATAGTCACCAGTCAGATGCCATCTAAATTGAAAGATCCAAGGAGTTTCACAATACCCTATGTGGTTGGTGAGTTTGAATTTACAAAGTGTTTGTGTGATTTAGGAGCAAACATTAATCTTATGCCTTTGTCGATATTCAAGAAGTTGAGACTAGGGGAGGTTAAGCCAACATCGATGTTAATTTAGTTGGCTAATCAATCCATTAAAAGATCATTTAGAATAGTGGAAGACATTCTAATGCAAGTGGATAAGTTCATTATTCCTGTAGATTTTTTGGTTCTGGATTTTGAAGAAGATAAGAATTGTCAATTAATCTTAAGTCGACCATTTATGAATACAAGAAAAGCCATAATTGATGTCCACGAAGGGAAATTAACACTTCGAATAGGTGAGGATCAGATCAAATTCAATATGAATAAGGCCTTCAAGAATCCAATAATGAGCAACGCATGCATGAAGGTTGAAATTACAGATCAAAATGTGTAAAAACAAGTTAAGAGTTGCATCGCAGAAATACAATTAGTGGAAGCAGAGACAGACAATGGATATCAGAAACCTGAATCTAAAGGAGATGATGAGATGGAGGAGTCAGATGTTCAAATGCATCAAGATAAATTGGTTCGAACTGAAGCACTTATACCATTATCTACAGAAAAACCATCGACATTAGAGCTTAAACCTTTACTTGCACATCTCAGGTATACCTTTCTAGGTGAAGGTCAAACGTTACCGATAATAATCTCTAATCATTTGAATGAGAAACAAGCAAGGTGCTAGAAATTGTTAGGAAGCAAATGAAAGTCATCAGATGGCAGATTGCTGACATTTGAGGCATAAGCCTAAATGTTTGCATGCACTGAATAAACCTAGAGGAAGGATGTAGAATGGTGAGGGAGCGTCAACAAAGGTTGAATCCTAACATGATGAAGGTGGTCAAGAAGGAGATCATAAAACTTTTAGATGCAGGGATAATTTATCCCATCTCCAATAGTGAATGGGTCAATCCAATACAATGTGTACCTAAGAAGGGACGGTAATAAAAAGTGATAGTGGAGAAGTAATTTTAATAAAAACAGTCACAGGATGGAAAGTATGCATAGATTATCGCAAACTCAACTCAGTGACTAAGAAAGATCATTTTCCTCTTCCGTCCATAGACCAGGGATAGAAAGGGTAGCTGGTCATCCTTTTTATTACTTTTTAGATGGATATTCGTGATATAATCAGATTTTCATCTACGTTGATGATTAGGAAAAGACTACATTCATTTGCCCTTATGATACCTTCGCATATAGATGGATGCCTTTCGGACTTTACAATGCCCCAGCTACATTTAAAAAATGTATGATGTCTATCTTCGCTGACATGATAGAAGATATAATGGAGGTGTTCATGGATGATTTTTCAGTTTTTGGAGATTCTTTCAAAATGTGTTTAACTTATTTAGACCGAGTTCTTCAAAGATGTGAAGAGTCACACTTGGTGCTGAATTGGGAGAAATGCCATTTTATGGTGCAAGAGGGGATAGTGCTAGGGTATAAAATCTCACACTAAGGATTCAAAGTTGACAGAGCAAAAACAAAAGTGATAGAGAAACTTCTACTCCCAAGCAATGTAAAAGGTGTGTGAGGCTTTTTAGATCATGCAAAATTTTACTGTCGATTCATCAAAGACTTTTCGTAAATTGCAAGACCTTTGACAAACCTTTTAGTCAAGGCTGTGCCATTCTTGTTTGATGGCAAGTGTATGTCTGCATTCAACACACTAAATGAGTCATTAATATCAGCACCAATTCTATCACCACCGCATTGGACACTTCCATTTGAAGTTATATGTGATGCAAGTGACCAAGCCATTGGTTGTGTTTTAGGCCAAAGCAAAGATAAGAAGTTTCATGCGATTTACTATATCGGTAAGACCCTTGTAGGACCTCAACTGAATTACACCACTACAAAAAAGGAATTACTTGCAGTAGTGTACATGTTTGATAAGTTTCAACAATACCTTTTGGGTTCAAAGGTAATCCTATTCACCGATCACGCAAAATTAAAGTACCTTTTAACAAAAAGGATGCAACACCAAGGCTCATTCAATAGGTGTTACTTTTACAAGAATTTGATATAGAGGTGAGAGATAAAAAGGGAGCAGAAAATGTGGTTGCAGACCATTTATCCAGACTTGAAGGAGGGGAATGCAAGCCAAGCGATGATATTAATGAAAATTTCCTCGATGAAACCCTAATGCTAGTAGAGAGTTTGAATACACCATGGTTTGCCGATATCACAAATTATGTAGCTAATGGTAAACTTCTGTCAGATCTATCTTACCAACAAAGGAAGAAATTCTTGCATGATTATAACCGACATATATGGGATGAGCCAATTTTATATAGATCATGTGCTGATGGGTTAATGCGATGATGTGTTCTAGAGGATGAAATGTTAGACATCTTAAAGCAATATCATACAGGTCAGTATGTTGGGCATTATGAAGCCAACAAAACGGCAGCTCAGATACTTGAGAGTGGACTTTATTGCCCACAGTTGTTTAAGGATGCTCAGACCTTCGTAGCATAATGTGATCAATGCCAAAGAATAGGTAACATCTCCAAAAGAGATGAGATGCCTTTATCCAACATTTTAGAAGTGGAAGTCTTTGATGTATCGGGCATCAATTTTATAGGTCTTTTTCCATCTTCAATAGGAAATATGTAAACTCTAGTGGGAGTTTTCGTGTTAGGCTAAAGTGGTTGCATCTCCAACCAATGATGGGAAGGCAATGCAAAAGTTCATTAAATGGTTATTTAACTGTTTTGGAGTGCCACATACGATAATAAGTGATGGAGGCACATATTTCTGCAATAAATCTTTTGCTACACCCTACCATCCGCAGACTAGTGGCCAAGTGGAAGTTGTCAACCGAGAGCTGAAACGAATTTTGGAAAAGACGGTGATCAACTTCAAGAAGGATTGGGCAACAAAGCTAGACAATGCCTTATAGGCCTATAGAACAACTTTCAAAACACCTATCGGAACAACTCCTTATAGGCTCGTGTATAGGAAAGCTTGTCATTTGCCAATTGAATTAGAACATTGAGCATATTGGGCGATTAAAGCATTAAATTTTGATTGGAAACAAGCAGGTGAAAAGAGACTTCTACAACTGGACGAACTTGAAGAGTTTCGTTATAATGCGTACGAAAATGCCAAACTCTATAAGGAAAAGGTAAAGAACTGACACGATGCTCATCTTAAACAAAAGGAATTTAAAGTAGGAGACGTTGTTCTACTATATAATTTAAGGTTGACGCTATTTCTAGGTAAAATTTAGATGGAGCGGACCATTTATGATCATTCAAGTTTTTGATCATAGAGTCCTTAAACTGGAAAACGCTAACAAGGAGACTTTTAAGGTCAACGAGAATCATTGCAAGTGATATGTTGGAGGAGCAATTCCCAAGGACAAGGAAGTGATTTCCTTATCTTCGAATAATTAAGATGCCTCCATGGATGCAAGTTCAAGCTAAGGACTATAAATTAGCACGTTTAGTAGTTTGATTGAAATTATTAGGTTTAGTTAGAGTTGTTTTGAGCTTTTAATAAAACTTTAGTAATTTGTATTGAGTCAAGATAACTAATTCTCTCAGGACGTTTAATTGCCACCTCTAACACTATCCCCGCCTTCATCACCATGAGGCTTTGTCTAACCCCCATTTTTTTTAAATTTAGTCTTCATTTTTATTTTTATTTTTGTTTTACTTTAATTTATGTTTCGTCTTTCCTTTTATGTTTGTTTATCCCCTTCTCACATTGAGGACAATGTGTTGTTCAAGTGTGGGGAGGGTTATCTGTTTTGTTTTGAATGTGATTTTGCATATTGTATGATAATTGTTAGGTTGCATTTTGTGAATTGTGTGAATGTGTCAATGGCTTAAATGGATTGGAATTGATTTAATTTTAAACATAGTTTATTAGGTTGTGAAGAATCATTAGCTTGCAAAATTAGTGAATTGGGGTCTTTGGCTAAATATGCAGCTTAATTAGGATTTAGTGTGAGTTTGTCACCCTTTAAATTGTCATATTCATTTACAGTTTGAGGCCTTTCGATTTAATTAGCTTTACTAGTATTTTTCATAGAAAAGAGTAGCGAATGCAACAAGGTAGGTAATAATAATAATAATAATAATAATAATAATAATAATAATAATAAACTATTCCTCTGACCTTCGAGTTATGAATGGAGCTAGTAGTCAGTTAAGAACGTGATATAGCCACTCATCACAAATGTATGCCTTCGAGTAAAAAGGTTATAATGATGTTCCAACTAAGCAACTTAATAAAAACATGACTTAGTCGAGTAACCGAATCGACATTCATTACCAATGTTTGCCTTCGCATGAAAAGACTAAGTCCATGTTCACAAAAAGTATACAAAAATATATGTGTGTGTTTTTGAATAAAAACCTACCGAACTTGTAATAGTTGACTTTTCATGAAAATATTACTTAGGAGTAGCTACAAAGTCAGATTGACCAAAGAATTATTAATGGATATGTGCAATTTAAAAGGATAAACAATTTAACACTTGAATATGGGTTAATATGTATATGTAGTTCAAAGCCCCAAGACGCAAATTTTGCTTGTTGATGATTTGAAATGACTCAAATGATTATGTTTAAAAATAATTAGATTTCATAAAGTTGAAGTCATTGTCTCATTACTGCATTATGTGTTGTGCGATTGTTGTTTTGTTTGCTTGAGGACAAGCAAATGTTTACGTGTGGGGGTATTGATAAGTGTGAATTGCATCATGTTTTACGACTTAGTTTGTTATGTATTTAAGTGTTAACTTAATCGTCTAGTATGTATTTAGGTTAGAATTTTATTAGTTTGTAATTAATTGTGTTTAAGTATTTTTTATGGGTTAGTCAACTCTTTGAGCTTAAATATTATGTTTTTGAGATATCTTGATATGTTTGTTAGTATTTCATGGTCAACATTGAAGAACAGAGAAGTTTCAAAGACACTCAGGCCAAAACATTGGCCCACAATTGTGGCACAATAGGCCACAATCATGACAGAGCTTTGGCATCAGCCACCATTAGAGAGAGTTCATCGAGAGATTAAGAAAGAGAAGAAGGAAGAGAGACGTGGAGAAGAAGCCGACGTAAAGTACTTCCTGAAATAGGAGGTTTCCTGATGTTGCTACCTCCATATTCCATTCCGATCTTGTTTTCGGTTTAGTTTCAATTTTATTATTGTATAGAATTGGGATAGCCGTTGATGATAAGATTGTATAAATGTTGAGGATGTTTAAACTCACCTTTGAGTTGTTTTATTTTTGATTTAATGAAATTTGATTGTTGTGTTTTTACTAGATTAATTGTGAATTAATTTCTGCAATTATATAACTCGGTGATAAACTGAGAGGGTGAATCAATTTAAAAATTATTAAATTGGGGTAACGAGAGTTAGGTACTTTAATAGAACGAGAATTAAATCAAATCTGTATTTGTGTGAAGAGAGATCTTACGTAGATTCTCGATAGTTTTTGGATAACTTCAGATCTAGATAAATTGTTAATCGAGAGATTGCAATTCCCATAATTTGATTAGGGGTTATAAATTAAGGTTAATGGTTATAACTCGAGAGAGAGTAATCAACCCTAGGATCGTCTAGAACCAATAATATAGTAAATCACAATCGATTAGGTTAGTATTGAAGATAGATAAAACTCCCTTTTCTCTCAATTGGTAGCTCTTTAAGTTAATTGTTGAATGTGTGTGTTGTAACAACTATTTTGTTAATATTTTTGTAATTGATTATTGGAATTGATTTGTTTGATTGAATTAAATTATTGCCTTAGTTTTGTTACATTTGAATTATTGTGCATTGTTTTGGCCTTAGATTTTAGGATTAGATTAATCCTCATCGTGGGATCGACACCTTAGGTACTACGTGAATGATCCGTGCGCTTGTGAAAAATTGAGGTTAAATATTAGAACTTACACATATGAGAAAATCGTGATAAAAACTCTGAAGATTATTAAACTTAGTACATCTTCCCATTCTTCTCCTACTTTTATGGATAGAAACCATGTAGAGATAATTAGAAATAAAGCTAGAATGGTAGTAAATTACAAAAGATTAAATGATAATACTGTGTTTGATGGATACTTTTTTCCTCATAAAGAAACTTTAATAAATTTAACCAAAGGAAAACAAATTTTCTCTAAAAATGATTGTAAAAGTGGATTTTGGCAAATAAAAATGAATAAAGATAGCATTCCTTATACTGCATTATTATGAATGGTTAGTAATGTCTTTTGGTTTAAAAAATGCCCCTCAGATATTCCAGAGAAAAATGGATAATATTTTTAAATATTATGATTTTATATATTGTTATGTAGATGATATTTTGATAGCCAATAATAATATTGCACAACATATTATTCATCTTCATACTTTTGCATATTTATGTACAAAACATAGTGTTCCTCTTTTTGAGAATAAAACTAAGATATGTCCAAATAACATAGAATTTCTTAGTATGAAGATAGATGGTAAAGGTGTCAAACTACAATCACATATACTTGAGAAAATTTCTCAATTCCTGGATAAATTGCTTTATAAAAGACAAGTTCAAAGTTTTTTAGGTGTATTAAACTATGCATATGATTTTATTCAAAACCTTGTTGAGATAAGAAAACCTTTTCAAGTATTGTTAA
Organism: Erythroxylum coriaceum; assembly: GCA_026874005.2. NCBI lineage: Eukaryota > Viridiplantae > Streptophyta > Magnoliopsida > Malpighiales > Erythroxylaceae > Erythroxylum > Erythroxylum coriaceum. The sequence goes on along the minus strand of JANQAP020343978.1, from coordinate 7,450 downwards.
AGAAAGATCAAATGTTTGAATTCTCACCCTATTTGATAGAATAGGTAAAAATAAATTAAAACTATGTGTACTACTCTACCTAAACTTTCTTTACCCTCAGATAACGATGATTTAGTTCTTAAAATGATGCTTTAGACCAAGTATGGACTGGAGTATTGAAAAAGATAGATTGTGATAATAATCATATGAAAACTAATGAATCTCTATGCAGGTACACTTTTGGAACGTTTATAGATACTCAACAACGTTATCATATTAATGAAAAGGAATTATTAGCAGTGGTCAAAAGTAGCCAAAAATTTTATTACTTTTTACTACCAAAAAGATTTTTATTGTAAACTAATTATACCAAGGTTAAATCTTTTATTCAGAATACCTTCAAAACATGAGTATAAAATATATATTAGATGGCAAACTTTATTAGCCAAATATTCTTTTGATATTGAAATTATTAAATATAACAACAATGTTCTTGCATATTTTTTAACTAGACATAAGCAGCCCTAAAGAAGTGATATTTCTTTTATTAGACCAAATGTCTGAAGATATCAATACGTGCCAAGCACAGTTAAAAGATCTGCTCAATATTGCTCAATTTCCACCATTAAAAAAAGAGATAGCTGAACTACTTCTCTCTTTCTGCCATGTTTGGTAGCAAAAGATAAATCATTTTAACTTTACTGAGAAAATGGTCTATCGATTACTTAATAAAGTTCAAATGATTGAAGAATTCAAATCTCCCAGATCTTCCCTTATATCTCAACTGACATCACAACAAATATCTCAATCGATATCTCCTAGTCAGATAAAAACCACTCCTGATGATCTTTCTTTAAGACCAGAAGCATCTCGAAAAAGTCAAATACCTTGAAAAAAGCTGACCCAGTTCTCATCCTATCGCTCAAGCTCATTTTGAGACAATGTGAGACCTTTACGTGCTACAAAATAATAATTTTTGCTACATTGATTTTATAGGTATTTATCCCCGATTAAACTTTTTAAAGAGAGATTTGCCTAAACAGTACGAGATTGGTATGAATTTGGTGCCATAAACACTATTTATTTAACAAACCCTCATTTTCATGAGATATTTTTATTACCTAAATGGGTGCAAGAAGGTTTACAGGATTGTTATCTTAATAATCCTATAAAAACTCCTCAAGATACTTTAAAGCTGAAGATTTTATCAGCCGAACCCAATTTCTATGAAGAAGAACGATATGATGCTCATCATTTTATTATGATTAGAAAAGCAGAACATTTCTTTATTACAGTCGATTTCAAGTTAAGGAAAGAATTTACTAGATACAATGAGACTGATATCCAGTACCGATGAGGTATTGGAATGAGAACTATTGTCTCTGGAATGGAAGCAGCTTTCAAAAGGTGTTTGAACTTATACTGGTAAGAGTAATTTTACTTCACTCATGATAGCACCAGCTAAAAGAACTCCTTTGGCTACAAAAAACTTTGTAAAAATGAAGATAGGAATGATCAAAGGAGGAAAAATAAGATCAAGCCCAGAAGCTCAAAATAGATTTTGCCACCTCAGAAAGAATACTGAAAATATTTGTCCAGCATGTTCTGGTGGCATCAGATTTCTCAAAGGAAAATATAAAGAAGAAGATTATGGAGTCAACACCTATAGTGATTCCAAAAAATGAAAATCTATCACAATATTAGGTAAGTTCATTTTGACCAATAAAGGCTTCAAAGAATCTTTAAAGTAAAGGAAAGAAAGATGCCACGCCACAAAGATAAAAGCCAGCAAAGACAAAAGTTGCCACTTGAAGATAATCTGGCTGATAAAAGGAAAAGAAGATAAAGCAAAGATGCTAAAGATAGGAAGTTATCTTATGCAATCTCTTCGCCCAATGAGAAAGACAAAGAATCTTTAAAGATAAGGCAGATTTCAAACCTTGATCAAATGTGATGAGTTTCAAAGATTTGTCTTTTATAAATAAGCACTCTCATTATAGTAAAAGGCAATCTATGTGATTTGTAAACTCTTTTTTCTCTCTTGCAATAGTCTATCCTTTATAAAAAACCTTCTACTATGAAATAAAAAATTCCTTTTATAGATATAATTTTACAGTTTCAACCTTATACTCTTCTAGTCTTCTCCCTATTATTTTTTAGTTTACGTCTGAAGGTAGGAAATGAAATTAGGCTATGCTTAGTGTCTCTGAAGGAGTCTTCAAGGGTAGTTACCTCTTAAGGGTATTAGATAGTTTCAGATGAGAGAATGCAGTTATGAAGTCATGTAGTTTCTTAGAGTTCCAATCCATTTGTCTCTTGATATCTTTGATTTGTTAGTGAGTATCTTCACAGGTTTCACACCAAATTTTCATGGCTCTGATACCATTTTCTCCCAGATCGACATAAATCATAGTTTTTGAATCAGCTCACAGTTTTTAATTCAGCTATCAATATATTGAAACTTTGGTTGACCAGATCACAATTAAAGCACATCTTTATCGAAGTAAAAGAAAACTTTTATTAAACTAAGCTTTTTATGATATCAAAAATTAAGGTGATTCTATACAGATCTTCATCATATATATCTTTTGTATTAGCTATGATATTAATAATTTCATTAAATAAAGAAGAGATAATTTATCAAGAGAATCGAGTGAGTTTGGATCTAATCCATTTAATCCATATAGAAATTTTTCTAAAAAATAAAAAGAACTCATATAGATAAAGATATAGAATATGCAGAATAGATGGCAATCTATGTGATATGAAAACTATTCTTTCTCTCTCGTAATAGTCTAGCCTTTGTAAAAAAACCTTCTACTATGAAATAAAATCTCCTTTTGCAGATATAGTTTTATAGTTTCAACCTTATAATCTTCTACTCTTCCTTTTATTATTTTTTGGTTAACGTTTGAAGGTAGGAAATGAAATCAAGCTATGCTGAGCATCTATAAAGGAGCCTTTAAGGGTAGTTACCTCTTCAGGTTAGGGTTGAAATGCCTGCTAAAAGAATCAAAGATAACCCGAAGCTGTAGCAGTCAAAATATCAAGAGAAATAGGTACGTAAGTGTATTGGACCTTTAAGTTTGAAATTATAAATCTATTCTGCATATTTTATCTTTGTCTATAAGAGTTCTTCTTATTTTTTAGAAAAATGTCTATATGGTTTAAATGGATTAGATCTAAACTCACTCGATTCTCTTGATAAAATTATCTCTTCTTTATTTGATGAAATGATTGATATCATAGCTAACACAGAAGATATACATGAAGAAGATCTGTATAGAATCACCTTAATTTTTGATATCATAAAAAGCTTAGATTTAATAAAAAAGTTTTCTTTTCTTTCGATAAAGGTGTGCTTTAATTGTGATTTGGTCAACCAAAGTTTAAATATATTGATAACTGAATCAAAAACTATGAGCTGAATCAAAAACTGTGATTTGTGTTGGCCTGGATGAAAATGGTATTAGAGTCATGACGATTTGGTGTGAAACCTGTGAAGATATTCACCAACAAATCAAAGATATCAAAAGACAAATGGATTGGAACTCTAGGAAACTACTTGACTTCAGAATGACACAAATCATAAATTTTAATTTAGCTCACAGTTTTTGATTCAACTATTAATATATTTAAACTTTGGTCAACCAAATCACAATCAAATCACATCTTTGTTGAAAGAAAGGAAAACTTTCTATTAAACCTCTTAGGGCATTCATTAGCAAAATGTCCTTTTTCTTTATAGTAGTAATACTAACATTCGGTTATCTTTTTATTTTTTCTTTTATTTCTTCTGAACATAGGTTTTTTAAGTTTATATCCTTCGTTTTTCTTATAATATCTAGCTTTATGCTTTTAAAAATATTTCCTTTTCTTATAATTTTTCTTTATCTTTGTATAGTAATAAGGACTATCGTAACCAATCATAGTAGGCATCTTTAAATCAAAACAACATAAGGAAGATTTCTTTTTTATCTTTTTACTCTGTTTTAGTAATATGGCTTCATTACACCATTTATTAAGTTTATCTTTTTTTTAAAAATTCTTTTTCCTAAGGTGTCTACTAATTTTGGTTTGTAAGTTGCTTCTAGTTTGCTTCCTCATGGGTCAGGTATCTTAGAGTAAAACATTTTAAATAAATATTAGTATTATTTACTTGATTATAAATATGATAATAATAATCAATGAAGATACAAATATATCTATTGATTTTACACATATCACATAATTGAAGTCTATTTTCCTACTGTTGTAGTATCTTTTAAAATATTTCCTTCGCCACAAATTCTAATATGAAGGCTTTAGTTACTCAAGTTATCAAATTATTAATATCCATGTCATTGTTAAAGATGGTATTTTTAGAAGTTCCAAAGTCTAAGAGAGCTATTTAATAAAGTTTTTTCTACAAATTATTTTGTAGTTTCATAATCCATTTTATTAATTGAGATAGGTACACAAAGAGCAATTTCCCATTTATCAATTGCTTCTTCTATATTTTGAATACAATCAACATCCAAATATATTCCAAAAGGATTATATATTCTGTTCTCATTTTATCTATGGGTGTAAAACCATCTTTATCTTGCATAATCATATGTGTTCCAGCATAACCACTAATAGGTCTATTAAAACTTTGTGAAGGATATCTAGGAGGATTTCGGGAAGTACTAGGGATATCACTTATATTAGGATTTTAATGAACTTCTTGTTTATAAGTATCTGGTTTAATATGAATTAAAGTTTCTAAACTTAATTTTTCTATCTGTTTGTCTAATTCTTCTATCTCAGAATCAGATCCTGGTACCAAAATTTCCATTTATCTATGATTAGGGGTATTTTCATTTGCAGGATTAAATCAAATATCTATTTTTCCATTGGATTTCTACTAGTACCATTAGTTGTTTCTTTTTTATTTATCATTTTTATAAATTATGTAAATCAGTAATTTCCTTTTGTAATTTTGTTATATTCAAAAGAATAATTTAGTATTATATTGGTTTTTGAATTTAAGCCATATCGGTGTTTATTTTTAATCCTTCAGATTTAATTTCTAAAAATTTGTCTTCCTTCATCTAAATGATCAAATTTATAATGATTACTTAACCTTAAATGAATTTCTTTTTCAAACCTTTATATTGTTGATATTTTTTCTCTACATTTTGAACTTTGGATTTAATTGATTTTATCATCTTTTTATGGCAGTTAGAAAATAATAAATAATCATATCTATTGGCAAAATGATGTAACTGAAGTTTTGCTTCTTGTAAAAACATCTCAATTTTATTAATATCATAAAATAGTTGACTACAATATGAACAATCACTCATATCTTCCTCTTTCTATATGTAATTTCCAATTTCCAGTGAAATATAGATGTAAATCTTTATAATAATGAGGAAGATACCAATTTCCGTGCTCATATCTTCTAATAGAATCATTGAATTATAAGAAAAGATCTAAGGTAAGGGTATTAGATTGTTTTAGATGAGAGAATATCATTTTGAAGTCATGTAGTTTCCTAGAGCTCCAATCCATTTTTCTTTTGATATATTTGATTTGTTGGTGAATTTCTTCATAAATTTCACACCAAATTGTCATGGCTCTGATATCGTTATTGCCCAGATGGACACAAATCACAGTTTTTGATTCAGCTCACAGTTTTTGATTTAGCTATCAATATATTTAAACTTTTGTTGACCAAATCATAATTAAAGCACATCTTTGTCAAGAGAAAAGGTTTTTTTATTAAATCTAAGCTTCTTATGATATTAAAAATTAAGATGATTCTATACAAATCTTCATCATGTATATCTTTTGTCTTAGCTATGATATCAATCATTTCATCAAATAAAGGAGATAATTTTATCAAGAGAATCGAGCGAGTTTAGATATAATCCATTTAAAACATATAAAAAGTTTTCTAAAAAATAAAAAGAACTCATATAAACGAAGATATAGAATATGCATAATAGATTTATAATTTCAAACTTAAAGGTCCAATACGCTTTCATACCTATTTCTACTGATATTTTGACTGCTAAAACTTTAGGTTATCTTTGAGTCTTTTAGCAGGCATTTCAGCACCAACCTGAAAAGGTAATTACCTTTGAAGACTCCTTTAGAGTTGTTGCACAGCTTGATTTCGTTTCCTACCTTTAGGTATAAACTAGAAAAAAAATTGGGAGAAGAGTAGAAGATTATAAGGTTGAAACTATAAAACTATCTCTGCAAAAGGAGATTTGTATTACATAGTAGAAGGTTTTTTTTTTACAAAGGAAAGACTATTGCGAGAGAGAAAGAAGAGTTTATATATCATATAGATTGCCTATTACTATAATGAGAGGGCTTATTTATACAAGATAGATCTTATCTAAAACTTATTACATTTGATCAAGGTTTGAAATCGGCCTTATCTTTAAAGATTCTTCATCTTTCTTATTGGGCAAAGAGATTGCATAAGATAACTTCCTATCTTTAGCATCTTTGCTTTATTTTCTTTTGCTTTTGTCAGCCAGATTATCTTCACTTTTAATATTTTATTTTGTCAGCTTTTATCTTTGTGGCGTGGCATCTTTCTTTCCTTTACTTTAAAGATTCTTTGAAACCTTTATCGATCAGAAAGAACCTATCTAATATTATGATAGATTTTCATTATTCGGAGTCACTGTAGGTGTTGACTCCAGAATCTTCTTCTTTAACTTTTCCTTTGAGGAATCTGATGCCACCAGAACATGTTGGACATATATTTGCAGTATGCTTTCTGAAGTGGCAAAATCTTTTTTAAGCTTCTGAGCTTGATCTTATTTTTCCTAGTTTAATCATCCTTGTCGTCATTTTTACAAAGTTTTCTATAGCCAAGGGAGTTATTTTGGCTGGTGCTATCATAAGTGAAGCAAAATTACTCTTACAACACAAGTTTAGAAGCCTTTTTTGAAAGTGCTTCCATTCCAGAGACAACAGTTCTCATTCCAATACCTCATCAGTAATGGATATTAGTCTCAACGTATCTAGTAAAATTTTTCCTTAACTTAGTATCGATTGTAATAGAGAAAAGTTTTGCTTTTCCAATCGTAATAAAATGATAAGCATTTGTTGGATCGAAAACTTAAGCGTGCAAGATTTGGCTAAAACGGTGGATTTCAAAACTTTTTTTAGAAATCAAATTTCAACGGAAGTAATATAACCAATCAACAAGCCAAGCCATACATGATACGGTACAAGGAAAATATTTCACATAAGAATAAGATGGTCGAATTATACCGACTCCTTTGCTACAGCTTTAACTCCTCACTGTGCTATCCTATCATCATAAATGTATCCTTTCCTAGGTGATGTATCCTCTTCTCGTTATTATATCCTTGATCAATCCGATCTACCGCTTGTTCTCCTTGGATAACTTGGTTAACAAGATCCTTTAGTGGGAAAGGAGAAGAAAACTTGAAGAGATTTTGCCTTAGAAAAAGAAGCC